>MU224401.1:2572922-2586507 GCA_018584345.1 Thuja plicata
GGTCAAAGGGGTATGGGTATAAATCCTCTGTGGTATAGGATTTAGTTTGCCCCTGATTTTGCATATCCATCATTTGGGTTTGAAGGGTTTGCATTTGTTGCATTAGCATGTCCGTTTGATATTGAGGATGATGCGTATGGACATTTCTTTGTGAAATGGTGGGTATGAGGCTGCGCCTCTATGTCCCTTGAGTAGGAACATAGGATTTCATCCTTGGGACTTGATATTGATTCCCCACCGAGTGATTTTTAACAGGAGGGACATGAGATGTCCATGGTGGGTTTTGATGTGTTTGTTGTTGTGACTAAAACTGGGGTTGATAAGGCTGGGGTAGGTATTGTTGCTACTGAGGTTGGGTTTGAAATTGGGGTTGCTGTTGCTGAGGTTGGATTTGAGGCAACTGAAGATGGGGTTGCTGTTGCAGGGGTTGGATTTGAGGCAACTGAAGCTGGGGTTTTTGTTGCAGAGATTGGATTGGCGTCAAAATTGGCAAAGATGTAGCTTTGGGCAGGCCTTGACTGTAAATAGGTCCTACAAAGATGGACCCTTGTGGGCATGAGGTGTTAGTGTGAATGGATTGTAGCAACGCCATAGTTTAAGAACAATTGGTGTTTGGTGGGATGGAAGGCATAGCATGAGATCTTGATTGTGCTGGCCATGAGACCAAAGGTGGAGGCATACTAGTGACCATGGGTGCACTTAGTTGCGAGCCTATCATGCCTTGAGTAGATGATGTGCTGGCCTGGTTTGGGTCATTGGTTTGATTGGATGTAGTCTGTGTCAATGTGGGTAAAACCAATGGTGGAAAGATCTGTGACACAACAGGTAGTATCTGAGGAGTGTGAGTAGTGTTTTGGCTTGCGAGAGGGTTTTTGGGCCATATAGTTGATACACTGAATTTAGCGGGGAGTTTGACTCCCTTCTTTATTAGCATGGCCAAGTAATGTTCAGGGTTCCTCTCTACAACAACGTTAACTACTTTCGTGGAGTAAGCATCTTGTTCCACATCTTCAAGTTCTTCTTCTGTGATATCTTGGAAAAAGGCTGCCCCATGGGGTTGTTCAATGAATAGAGTAGAACTAGTGTTCATGAAGGGATCGTTCTCTTGCTCTGTTTCCCAAGCGGGGAAACAATTGATATATGACTCATCAGGTTGAGTTCTAGCCTTAGACCTTGTGTAAGGTCCTCCATGAGGTGTTTGAGACATAGTGCGGTCTAGGTTTTGTAACTAAAACAAGTGATATAAAGAAAACAAAGAAGAGGATCCTTTCTAAGAAAATTCTGAGTTATGTTTTGGACAAGGGTAATTCTAAGGACAGATTTTGATATAACTTGATCTCAAGGTGGTGATGATAAAAGATAAGATTTGCCAACCTTTGTCTTCGACAAAGTCAATTTGATAAAGATGACGATGTTTGATATGATGAGATCAAGATATTTTGAGTCTGTGCTTTCGAACTAACAATGTTTTTGACAATAATTGTATTTTACAGAGAAAGGGTAATCTTTAATGTTTAGAGATTCACACAATGTTCTTCACGTTTTCCTAGGATATACACTAGTTTTGGACACCAATTGAAGAATTCTTTCAAGGTTTTTAGGTCAGAGCAGGAATATAGTATATTTGGTCAAATGTGGTACAATTTCACCGATTGCAGTAAAATGATGGGTCAATTGTGGTAGTTTATCACACAATTCTTCTGATTTGCAAGATAGTTGACGTTGACAACCCTAGACTTTAACACGTTTGACTCATTTTGACAGTTTGGATGTTTTGCTTTGCATTTTTAGAAACTGATCAAAGGAACAAGCACAATAGACACTGTGTTTTGAGAAATGAAGGCTAAAATTGTGTATGTTCTACAACTTTTTCAAGTTGCAAGGTTATCACGATGTCTCAACAATGAACAGTCAGATTTAATCTAGGTCAATGGCTTCAGAATATAATGTTATAGGCCCAATGCTTGAATGTCTGTTAGCTCACACAACAATTGTCACGCTACTAGGACACGAAGGTCCACGACGTAGGTGCCCGTGTTTTTTTTGTTTCCAGGTATTGTTTCCATGGAGTGAAGATCTCTTTCACTACACTAATACCGTGGGACACATGTTGGGAATCTTGGGGGGAAATTCTGCAACCCCTTGCACTATAATAAGGTATCTGTTCAGAGGTAAAATGGGTTGGCCTCTATTTAACAAGGTTGTAGTAAGTGTCTGTGGTGTCTCTCTAATTGGTTTGTACATGTGTGACTCACTTAAGAACCTAGTTGATCACGCTGGCTCCTTAGGGATATTCACCCGATCCAGACTATCATCAACACGCCTCGCCCGAGCTTGGCTAGATAAGACAGAAATTTGGTTCGCGCCTTGTTTATATACCGATTGGAAGGATTACCAGTTTAAGGTCATTCTCTTAGGAAGAAGTGCATTCCTCAGACAGGCCTTTCTAAAAAAGTATAAAGCTTTGTAATCTAATAATTTGTGCAAGTGCACCCAAAACTCAAGACACAAGGTAAATTGATTAAGTTCCAAATTTTGAAATGTGAACTAAGCTACACCACCATACAAGCACAAATGTTCAATTTTAAGCCCAAAAGTAGGTGTTGTTTGCTAGTTCAATTTTAAAGCACCAAATTGAAAGATTCTTTGCCTTTGTTTAATTTTAACCCCTACGTCAATTTTAAGCCCAAATCTGAAATATGAGGTGTGATATGTTTTGCAAGCACTGTTCTTTTTAAACCCAAATCGACAAATGAATTCCTTTTAAGTTTGTGTTGTTTAAATAGGTTAGTACCAAAAAGGATTATTTGTAAAATAAGGATATAAGTAACTTTGAAATGACAAATGATGCTTACCAAAATTACCCTTCTCTGTCCTTGGTGACCCTGATCCAATCCTGCACAGGAACTGAAAAGAATGTCAATTTAAAAGTAGATGGGCAGAAGTTTTGGATCTGATGTCTGCACTATTTCCTGTGATTCCAGAAATCTTCCTGCAAATGTGGTAATACTCTGTCAATTGTGGTAAATAACTGACAAGTGCGGCAATATGCTGTCGATTGCGGTAAATAACTGGCAACTACGACAAAATGCTATCGATTAGGGCATGGATCGGGTGATTGCGGCAAAATTCTTGTGATTGCGGCATGGATCAGGCGATTGTGGCAAAATACCAGAAGACAAGAAATAGACAGAATAACTGCGAAAGCTTGCAATCAATTGCGGTATTAAACTAGTCGATTGTGGCACAGTATAGACGATTGCGGTAAAATACCAGCAATTTCAAAATAGTACAAATGTCAAAGAAAAGTGCAATTTTTAAATTTACGACCGTACGACCGTGGTTGATCAATCCATTTCTTCATCTGCAAGAGATATTTGGGTTGTTTGTTCACTTCAGGTTCACCAAAATGTACGCCTCTCTTTTCGGTTCCCACAGCTTTCCAAAGGCGAGGGTTAGTAGCAAAGGTTTCACAAATGAATGCGAATCAAGTATATAATGACTACTAAATGAATAACATAAATGTGAGAAATAAAATGTACAAGCAAGAGAAAGGAAGACAAATAAATGCAAACCCCACGATGCTTGAAGCTTCTATTGTTTCTCTCTACTTCTTCTGAAACATTGTTCTTGATGCTCAGTATTGGCTGGGTAGCGTCTATGACTTAAGAATCTTTGAGAATTTGATAATTGAAATGTGTGTGTGTGGTCGCAAGATGGCTTGAATGCTAGAACCAAACTGATGGAGTAATGGCGCACGAGAGCTTGAAATCCTGGACCCTTCAAATGGTTATGAAGGGTTTATTATATAGGAATTGGTGATGATATGAACGGTTGAGATCAATCCCAGAGATGGGGAGATGAATGGTTGAGATCAAAAGGAACAGGAGAGGTCCTCAATAAACTCCACCTCTTCATTTGGTAAAGAGGAGATAGAGTTTGGTTAACTGAAGAGCTAATTATGAGTTGCCTTTTTGAACTGAAGAGGTGGGTGAGGTTACCCATGTGGACTGGAGAGATGGGTGGAGTAACCCATGTGATCTAATTGGAGTTATCTCTTTGAAGATAAATGAATATTTAATTATTGTTTTCAACATGTGAGATAATTGAATTCTTTTTGATTTAGAATTGCTTTATTGAATGAAATTAAATTAATTTAATTGGAAGAATTTAATTAGTAAGTTTAAATATTTGAATTTAAACTATAGGAAATTGAATTTAATTAATTAATTAATGGTAATTAATCAATTAAGGTTAATTAATTAAATAAAATTAATTAATTTTTGGGATTTGATTAGATGATTTGGGGAATGAATTTAGAGGAAAATAGATGATTAATTAATGATTAAAAAACCATTAATTAATAGATGAAAATTAGTGTTTTCAATGTAAAGTCGCAAGCCTATCCATTTTAGGGTGTCTACACTTATCAACACTTTAGATTTCTTAAGATAAGCTTGGATAATGTCCATGTGTGGAGTAAGAAATCCTTGTTTCTAGTAAAGACATTCTTATCCTGTCCTCCTCTAATTTTATTTCCATTTCCTTGTGTATCAATTCTTTCAATTTTGCATTATGGTCCATCACGGAACTTCTCAATGGGTCCAGTTGGTTGACAAGTGCAACCAACTCTGTTTCAATCTCATCCTTCTTTGTCTTAATCTCTGCAGTAAAGTTGGTCATAATAGATGTTCTATTGAAGATTTGTCTAACCTCAAGTAATGATTCCTTGAGTTTCTTGAATAGTTCAAACAATGAAACTTTCTCAAGTGCAATCTTCTGCAGTAGCTTCTCCATCATATCCTTTTCCAATCTGTTCTCCACTCTCTTTGATCATTTCCTCTTCCATGTCATGATCTAGACTGGTAATTGCATCAACTAAGGTTTTGAGTTGATCAATCATGGATGCTTCTTCATCAATATCTACATCAGGTACGAGATCAAAAAGTATTATTACAATTTTCCTCAGTATTTTGGTTTTGTACTTATTCTTCTTAATTCTATTTTTCTCAACCTTCTCTACCCGTTTCCTTGAAAATAGTAACTATTCCTTTGGCTTCAACTTATTAAAATATTTCTTCATAATTTCAAATTCTAGATCATCATCATCATCATCATCATCATCATCATCATCATCATAATCTTCTTCTTCTTCTTCTTCTTCTTCTTCTTCTTCTTCCCTTTCTTCTTCTCACTGGTGTCCTTTGTGTTAGTCTTTGAATCACCGGGGGTGTTATCCTTTGGTGTTTCAAATTCATCTTTATTATTCTTCTCACCTGTACCAGTGTTACCTGTTTCCTCATTTGTCTATTTATCTTGGTCTTTATCTTACTTTTTCTCATCTTATTTCTCTTGATTTACTTCACCTTGGTTTGTATCCTTTGCATGTTTAGTCACATCCTTTGTTTGTTTTGTGGTCTCAATCATATGTTCTGTTTATTTACTCTTTTCTGTCTCATCAACCTTGTTGGGTCCAATATCGACTACATCATCATTTATCTCAATAGGGTTCACATCAAGTAGAGATTGAAGAGGAATATCTTCAGCTTCATCTCCAACCATAGGAGAGTTGGGATTATCAATTATATATTCAGCCATAACATCAACTGAATCCTTGGTTAGGTCAATATGAGTAACTATATTTGGAATGCTACCTAACACATATCCCATTAACTCATTCAAAGTAAAAGTATCATCTACTTGAGATGTACCTATTGTGTCTGTTACCTGTGGTTGATCCAGGTTGAATATCCTTTCCATATCACCACTATCTCTTCCTCAATTTCTTTCTCCTTCCCAAAAAGTAGGCTTGTAGTCCTTTGACCAACACTGAATTTTATTTTATATTTTTCAAGTGCTCCATCTACTTCTTGTGCTATCAGATGAGTCATTATATAGAGAAGTATCCTTTCTCTTATTTTTAGTTTTAGTCTCAACTGCAAACTCCCATCTAACTTTAATTGCTTCATACAATTCATCAACAATATGACTTTTGATTTGATTGTGTGTTCTATTGAATTTGTTAAAGTGAAATACAATCATAGGAGAGTTGGGATTATCAATTATATCTTCAGCCATAACATCATCAACTGAATCCTTGGCTAGGTCAATATGAGTAACTATATTTGGAATGCTACCTAACACATATCCCATTAACTCATTCAAAGTAAAAGTATCATCTACTTGAGATGTACCTGTTGTTTCTATTACCTGTGGTTGATCCAGGTTGAATATACTTTCCATATCGCCACCATCTCTTCCTCAATTTCTTTCTCCTTCCCAAAAAGTAGGCTTGCAGTCCTTTGACCAACATTGAATTTGATTTTATATTTTTCAAGTGCTTCATCTACTTCATGTACTATCAAATGAGTCATAATATAGAGAAGTGTCATTTCTCTTATTTTTATTTTTAGTCTCAACTGCAGAATCCCATCTAACTTTAATTGCTTCATACAATTCATCAACAATATGACTTTTGATTTGATTGCGTGTTTTGTTGAATTTGTTAAAGTGAAATACAATCGCATATTCAATAAATTTCTTTTCCTCGTGAGATAAATTAGAAAATTTGTAGTTGTTGATATTACCTATCATTCCATGTTCTCTTATTGCATTAGCAATTTCAGGTGCACTCTTAGGAATGTGGAATCTTGTCTTTCCAGACTTCCCCATGTCCATGATCTCCTTCTTAGAATTAGTTCTCTCACTATCTACTTCTATCTTCTTCTTTTCTTGCTAGGAGAGGCTTTTGTATGTCCTTGAGTTTTTCTTTTAACATACGTTCTAGTTTTGATAGGTTGAGATACCTTAGGTTGTATAGGGTTAGAATATTTAACTTGATCAACCTTTTCCATTTTAGACTCTTCTGCTGATAGTAACTCTGGAGTCTTACTTTGAGTATCTTATTGCTTCCTTTTCATGTCAGCATAAGTATCTGGAATGCTCTTCTTTCTTTCACTTGTAAAAATACTACCTTCATAATTAAAACACTTTTCTTCCAACTGACTCATGATCTTCTGTGATTTTCTCTATATTCTTAGATTTTTGAGTTGTAGGGTGATTATTTCATATGCCTCCTCAAAAATACCATACCTCTTTTCTTTCTTGTTAATCGGTAGCTTCAATAAAGCTTCAATGTTCAGGGTTAAAAAATATTCATCACTTTCATATCCCACCTCAGATATCCATGAAATTATGGGATCTACCGCTTGTATCTTATAAGTGTCGGTATCAACTATAAAACAAACAATATCTCTATACTTCTCCACAATGTGTGGAGGTATCCTACACCTCTTGTGCATTCTATCTTGAAAGTCCTTGAAATATCACCACATAACATTTTTTTTATTATCACCTAGTTCACCTATGTACTCATTCTGAATTTTCTCATTACCTAGTTCAACAATATTGCAATGAATGAAAGTTCTTACAGCTTTAATCAATAGAACACGAGGTGAAATTAGGGATAGGGCACCGGTTTTGTCAACTTTTGTTTCCTTCAATAGGTGTAGCTTATGTTCTAGTTCCACCTCCTTTATTATCTCGATCAGCTTAGGTGTAGCAATCATTGATGCCATCGTGATACAACATATTTCTTGCTTTGAACTCAAACACACCATATTCTTTCCTAAATGATCACCACTCTACTCAATATCTCAGTTAGGGATTTCAATTTCACAATTCAATTCTCTAAAAATAATCAGCTCAAATAGTTCACACACTCGATCACAATAAGAAATAACACTCTTCTCCTGTAAAAGCTCTTCAAATTAATATCTATGTAATTCATCAAAATAAACATCAATGCATCTCACTATGCAAATAGATATTACTGCTCATCATTATAAGGGACCGATTAGATACAAAAATGAAATTCAGTCCCTAAGAAAAACTTACTTGCTTAGTTTGAGGATGAATCCATTGAGCCTGAGGATGGCGGGTTACCTATCGATGAATTGACATATTCTTTCCTTTCTTCCTTCTTCACCCATACCCTTTTCATCTCATTCCTCACTTCTTTAATATTTACAGTCTTTTTACCTTTCATATCTTAATTTCTTGGTGACAGGTTCCTATATCTACAATCTCTTGCTAGATGTCCAATCCTATAACAAATTAAAACATGCCATACATATTGTGCTGTAGGGTCCAACATTACATCTAGAATTCCTCAATCGACAATTCATAGCCATGCGTCCATAGTTACCACAAACAGTGCATGTGACATTCATGTTACCTTCTCTTCTTAGAAAACTCACTGTTTTGTTAGGTATCCTTGATCTACAATGTTTTTCCTTGTGTCTAAACTTTTTGCATGTATAACAACAGCCATTGAAAATCCCTTTAGATGATCTACTACCGGTTCTTGAGCTGCTACTAGTTCTTGATCTGCACTCATAAGCTTGATGACCATACTTATTGCAATTGTAACAATAACCATTAAAATGAGTAGTTCTTGGAACTTTGACATGTTTTCTTCTACATACATTAGCAGTGTGTGTAGGATTTCCACAATTGTAGCAAGTGGGTTTAGTAGGCTTCTTACCTTGTGGACTTGTATAAACCTTAGGAATCTTAGATTCTTGTTCAACACCAGCCACAGATGATCTCCTTTTTCAAATTTGTTGTCAACGGTATATCCTAGGCCACAAGTATCTATAGGTTGCCTTTGATTCTTCAGTTTCTCATCGATCTTCTGCATACTTTGTTCATATTGCTTAAGGTTTTCATTTGTCTCTCTCTCAATCTTCAAGTCTTATTTCAGTTGTTCATTCTCCTATCTCAGTGTTTCATTTTTAGCACACATTCGTAAGTTTTCATCACCAGTGTCACTTATTTTCTCATTCAATTCATGGTTCTCATATTGCAATCTTTGAAGTATAATGTCTTTTTCCCTGATTAGTTCTTCAACATTCTTCTTTGTAGTTTCAAATATTATTTTTCCATCAGTAGCATCTCTCATGCCTTCAAGCACTTCAAACATCCTTATATAGCTTGAATTTCTTGTTCTCTTTTCATCTTGGTTTCTTCTTCAGTCAGGATCTTGTTTTTTTTCCCATCAGATCTGATATTGCTACCTCAACTTCTTCAGAGTTAACACAGTTTCCTTCAGATATTTCATCAATGTTGTCTAGACTTTCTCTTAGTTGTTCAGACGATTCTTTTCTTTTTGCCAATAAAGTCTTAAGCTTGTTGTTTAACTCCTCAATCATCTCGTTGGCTGCCACTAAGTGTATTTCATACCTACAACTTTCTATCTCCTCGGATCTACTCCCCAAGTTGTCAAACTTTTCCTCTAGAGAGTCTGGGCTTTAATACCAATTGTTGGAAATAATAGGTACTGAGAGGCGGAGTGAATCAGGACTAATAAAACTTTTAGAATTTTTCTTATAACTTTGAATAACAACAAAAGAAACTTCCAAACTAATAATCATATAACTATAAATATAAAGTAAAAGTACAGTGAATGAAATGACAACACATCGACACACATAACACTCAGATTTTTATCATGGAAACCCTTGGTGAGAGGGAGAAACCATGGTGGGGATGACACCTACAATCATCTCACTACAGTAGAAAAGACTGCTCTGTTAGGAGCTTACAATATGTCACTTTCTAGGTGACTCACCCTATTAGGAGTGACTGATACCTTGTTAGAAGTATCTAAAGTCCTATTATAGACTACCTTGTTAAAGGATTTAATCCCACCATTACAGTGTTCACCCTGTTAAGGGATTTACAGTTAAGTCTTGCTAGAGACTACTTGGTTAAAGGATTTTAGCTTCTTGAAACTATTAGGAATACACCAATACAATTGACCTGTAATATGCACCCCCTGAATGCTAATCAGATCCTTGATGCTCTGTTCTCTCTCTGAATCCAATCTTGGATCTTCTCTGTGAATAGATCTTTAATCGTTGTCCAAGATCTTTACTTTTCACCAACACTTTTTCTACTTCTCCAACTTTTTCTAGCACTTTTTTTGTTCACTTCATAGCCTTATATAATGAGTTTACCTTCGCATGTAAACCTAATTAGGGTTTTTGTTTCCCTCTAAAATTGCTTTATCAATCACAACTAACTCATAGAAACTTGAAATCCTTACCGCATCTTCCATAACAAACTTCAAGTTGTTAATCCCAATGTGAAATATTCCTTCAATATTATTGGTCCAAATGTACCTTGGATTCATGCTCAGACTGCGCACAACTACCAACGAATTGACTTATTCAACCCTTTAAACAATGTACTAGGTTTTTCATGTTTTGTCTAGATTCATTGGATCATCCACCATCATAACCAATTTAGCCAATCATTCAAAATTGTTCTCTAACCTTTAACTTTTACTTGTTCACTGAATTGACCGGTTGATGGTTTCTTCACTAATTTCTTTACCAGTGTGACCTAAGTGGCGGAGTCACAAATCTTAGTTCACCTGTTGTCTTTGTACCTTCCAATGTATCGATAGAAAAATAGTCTTCCTTAACTAATTTGTCCTTCACCTATTTTGTTGTTCACCGGTTACCTTTCTGACTCAGCTCCTCTTTACTGATTGGTTATTACTGCGTACCGGTTGGTATACCTCCATTTACTTACACAAAAATTTCTTACCTATATAATGGTTTGCCAGCAATGACAACCATACTCCATATAATCATCATCAATGTCATCTATCACCATTCTACAATCAACAGACCCATGACAACTTTGGATTTTTATTGATTGATAGAGCAAACAAATATTCGTTTGGAGTGAATATTTGTTTGTTGACGTAGGGCTCTTTTTAAATTATGTTAGTTTCATTGACTTAAATATATCTACACATAACATATCATAGAATATAAATTATAATAATATATAAATTTTATATTATAATATTAATATATAATATACATGTTATGTTATAGTATAATATTTATGTTTTTTTTTTCAATCTATCATAATTATCAATTACTAATTGATATCCATTTGGAACGTTGGTCACTTCTATTGGGCATATGTTAGGAAAGAATATCCATCTAGGATTGTTATTTGTTGTGCTTTAGTTGCTGCAATGGCTGCATGTACTTTTACCCAACCCAAGTAAAAAGTGAAATAGGATTTTTGTGTTTTTGGACAACTGAGAAACACATTTTTTTCACATTGACATTTTTTGGACTCCTGTGATTCCGCACACACCTTGGTAGATGGGTTTATCTATTTTGGTGTTTGTGAAATTAACCATGATCATTTGGAAAACTTATGTCTACATATGGAAATAGTGTTGCTAGAAGCATGAATAGCAAAATAAGAACACTTATGATACAATTGGAGTTGATATGGTTCCATTTTGAAGCATGTCAATATCTTGGATGATGACTAATGTATTGCAAGAAGTCAAAAGTGATGTAATACATTATTTGATCTCCATTTACGCTTATTTATTAATATTCTCTCTACCTTGAGATCACCACCTCATTCCCACATATCACTTCCATGTGGTTGATCATTGGTCTTGGTTAGGAAGGGTGAATATGATCCCATTTATCGAAAAGGTTCAAATTCAAATTCAAATTTTTTCACTCATTTAGTAGTTGTTATGAGCTAACTTAACACATGTTTCACACAACATTTTACTATGTCATGTTATTTAAATGCATTCAATGCATACTTAATGTCATATCAATCATTTGCACCCCAAATTATTGTTGTACACAAAGATTAATCCTTAAATACATATTCAATCTAATCAAATTTACAATAATCTATTTGAATATTTATTATTATTATAACTTTTATACATATAAAAAATATTCCAAATTATAATAAAAAAAACAAATATCTATTATCAAAATCAACTACTCATCAACTACCCATCAACAACCCTTATATAGTGTCAATTTTTTTTTAAAACAACAACTATCAATCAATTACCCAAATTATATAAATACTTTAAGCAAACATTATTATTATTATAATTTTATACACAAAAAATAGTCTAGATTATAATCAAAACAACTAACCATCAATCAAGTACCAATATTAGATGAATACTTTGACCAAACATTAGAAAGAAGCAATGAAATGTTGTACTTGCATTGCCCCCGATTTCTTCGAAAACAACAAGCGAGTATACCGCAGGAAAAAAATGAAAAAACTGGAAGAATATACCTCAGCATTTGGATTCTAGCGGAAGGGCGCACGAGCGGCGACTTTGCCATTTCCATGGTTAGCTAATTTAAAAAAGAAATGAAATGTGGGAAATGGAGGTGTAAGCATTGTCATCTGCTCCTTTGCCTCCTCTATAAATAGCAGCAATGTCCAGACCTTTTTGGCATTGAGAGTTTCTTCCAAAGCTCAAAGGGAAGCACAGTGAACACAATCTCTGCAATGGATTTTGCTAGGGTAAGAAACTCAAAGAGGGGTGTGAAGAATGGTGGAGAAACTGACTGTTTCTCTGACATCAAGAAAGCAGATGATTGTGTAAAGAGGAAGAACAGCAATGAGAATTCAAAGCTGTTGGCATCTGATGCCCTGCTTCTTCCCTTGGGACTCACCAATAAGCTCTTCTTTGTGCTCTTCTTCATTTCATCATATTTCCTGATGGGGAGATGGAGGGATAAGATCAGAACCTCAACCCCCCTCCATGTTGTCAACTTTGGGGAGCTTGTGGCCATTGTGGCCCAGTTGGCTTCATTCATTTATTTGCTTGGATTCTTTGGCATTGATTATGTGCAAAATTTCATCAACAAAGAGAATGATGAAAATTGGGATGATTTTGTTGAGAAGGTGGATCTCAACATCCCTCCAACAAGCTGTGGGATGGCAGCCCAAGAAGAAATTGTTGCTAAGAAACCTGAGGTCCAGCTTAAGGGAACTGCTCTTGGTGACAATGAGGATGGAGACATTGCAGCTGCTGTATGCAATGGCAGTGTAGCCTCCTATTCTCTTGAATCCTCCCTTGGGGACTGCAAGAGAGCTGCCTCTGTGAGGAGGAGTGCTTTGGAGCTTATGACTGGGAGATCCCTTGATGGGCTGCCCTTGGAGGGATTTGATTATCAGTCTATTCTTGGGCAGTGCTGTGAAATGCCTGTTGGATATGTGCAAATCCCTGTGGGTGTGGCAGGGCCCTTAGTAGTCAATGGGTTTGAGTACATGGTGCCCATGGCCACCACAGAAGGGTGTCTGGTGGCCAGCACCAACAGAGGTTGCAAGGCCATTCTTATGAGTGGTGGGGCTACAAGCATTCTTCTCAGAGATGGCATGACCAGGGCCCCTGTTGTCAGATTTCAGACTGCCAAGAGGGCTGCAGAGCTCAAGTTCTATATTGAGGATCCTGCAAACTCTGATAACCTCTCTGACATCTTCAACAAGTAGGTGTTTCTCTTCCAGATCCTCTTTTTCATTTTGCATGCACAATTGATCATGTAGTTTTATGGGTATTGGTTCAATGGTTAGTAAAATAAAGCCAAATCGTCAATATAACTGATACGATTTTCGGTGCACTTTTTATCAACAGGACAAGCAGATTTGCTAGGCTACAAGGCATAAAATGTGCAATTGCAGGCAAGAATTTGTACATGAGATTCTCATGCTTCACTGG
>MU224401.1:2615773-2644258 GCA_018584345.1 Thuja plicata
TGTGGATTGTAAGTGCAGTTGGATACATATATGATAGATATAGGAGATTAAGGTGTGCATTTGATTAGCCCAGATCTTTTATGATGGTAAACTTCACTATGCATTGGCTAGTCATGTTCTTTGGTTCATTTAGTTACTTATACATTCATAATATTTTTGGCTTGACCTATAAAATTTATTTTTTCTTGTGCCTTCTGAATGCAGGGATTGGAATGTAGATGTCATCAAGTACCATGTGTTAAAATTATGCACTTTAGGAGTGGAATCGACACTTAAAATTTTGATATATATAGTTTTGTATCTAATATTTTGAAATTCTGTATCTCATACTTTTGATAAAATTGATATAATAGAACTTGTATAATGATGAAATCCATGCAAGAATGCAAATATTTGACAAAAAATTGTCAAGGATTTATTTCAAATGTGTTAGATAAGATGTCTTATAAATTCTTGTATAGTAAAATATAAGGCTTTGTTGAATATTTTCAAAGTAGTAAAGTATAGATCTGTGCAATTTCAAAAAGTCACAAAATTACATGAAAAATTCATCCGTATATAGAACACATTTTCTAGTTTTACTTTAAAATAGCCCAAGGGTCTTGGAAATTAATTTTATGATCAAAGAGTACTAGTTGGGGCAACACTTTTCCCAAAAGGACAAGTCTTGAAATGTTGGACAACTCTAACTTACGAACCCTCACTTTGGCTTGGAAGGGCTAATTGGGGCACTTAATGAAGGAAGTACCTGTCAAACCTTAAACTAGACCAATATAAAACTTGGGATACCTTGGATAACATGAGAGAATATCATTTATCCATTTTTGGTTCTTGAAACAATAGCCATTAAAAGTTATGGGGAATCAAGCATCTAGTCTATGCTTCTCTGCCAGTCACATACCACTAAGAATTTGAGAGAATCAAGAACCGTTCATCATGGGACCAAACCATCAGCTCCATCAACTCTAGTTGGCTAGGTAAATGCTAGGGGAAACCTTTCTTTGCTCATGTAGCACCAAGAATGTTCCGGCGCATGTCGAACCAAAGTGTTCCCAAGGTGCACTAAGCCAAATTTGGCAGCAATTTTTGGAGATCCATATCTCAAACCTCATGAGAGATATCAAAGACCCATGAAGTGCACAAGGACCATCTTGGGAAGGAATACAAGCATGTGGCTAGGTTCTGGGAGATTCCACTCTGATTCCATTTGGCGATAGATCTCGGTTGGTGCAAAAAGTGACATTGTTGCTCAGTTAAAAGTTGCTCAATGGTGCATCTTTCAAACTGTTTGTCATGGGACCAAACCGTCAGCTCCATCAGCTCTAGTTGGCTGGGTAATTGTTAAGGGAGACCTTTCTTTGCTCGCGTAGCACCAAGAACATTCCGGCGCATGTCAGACCGAAGTGTTCCCAAGGTGCACTAAGCCAAATTTGGTAGTGACTTTTGGAGATCCATATCTCGGACCTCGTGAGAGATATCAAAGATCTATGAAGTTTAAAAGGACCATCTTGGGAAGGTCTACAAGTGTGTGGCTGAGTTCTGGGAGATCCACTCTGATTCCATTTGGTGACCAAATCTCGGTTGGTGCAAAAAGTGACATTGTTGCTCAGTTGAAAGTTGTTGAATGGTGCATATTTCAAACCATTCATCATGGGACCAAACTGTTAGCTCCATCGGCTCCAGTTGTTTGGGTAAATTCTAAGGGAGACCTTTCTTCACTCGCATAGCACCAAGAATGTTCTGGCGCATGTCAGACTGAAGTGTTCCCAAGGTGCACTACGCCAAATTTGGCAGTGATTTTTGGAGATCCATATCTTGGACCTCATGAGAGATATCAAAGATCCATGAAATGAAAAAGGACCATCTTGGGAAGGCCTACAAGCACATAGCTCAGTTCTGGGAGATTCCACTTTGATCCCATTTGGCGACCAGATCTCAGTTGGTGCAAAAAGTGACATTGTTGCTTAGTTGAAAGTTGCTCAATGGTGCATCTTTCAAACTGTTTGTTGTGGGACCAAACCGTCAGCTCCATTGGCTCTAGTTGGCTAGGTAAATGCTAAGGGAGACCTTTCCTCACTCGTGTAGTACCAAGAACATTTTGGCGCATGTCAGACCGAAGTGTTCCCAAGGTGCACTAAGCCAAATTTGGTATCAACTTTTGGAGATCCATATATCAGACCTTGTGAGAGCTATCAAATATCTGTGAAGTGTACAAGGACCATATTTGGAAGGTATACAAGGATGTGGCTCAGTTCTGGGAGATTCCAATCTGATTCCATTTGGTGACCGCATCTCGGTTGGTGCAAAAAGTGACATTGTTGCTCAGTTGAAAGTTGCTCAATGGTGTATCTTTCAAACCGTTCTTTGTGGGACAAAACCATCATCTCCATCAGCTCCAGTTGGCCAGGTAAATTCTAGGGGAGACCTTTCTTCACTCGCATGGCACCAAGAACGTTCCGGTGCATGTCGGACCGAAGTGCTCCCAAGGTGCACTAACTAAAAATGAGATTTCAAATCAACAACTTGAATCAAGGTTTCTAATTCCACAAGAGACCTAATTCAACCATATTCAGAAGGAATCAAATAATTATGGAGTCAGATTCTATGGATTATGCACAAAATGCTTAAAATTTGCTAGGAGACCTAGTTCACTGTTTTAGGACATCAACAACCTTCCAAAACCCCTAACTCCAAAAAGTTCTAAATCACTTGGAAAAAAAATAGGGTTTTCAAAAAACCTTTATCAATATTTCCGACATATGCAAAGAAAGAGGTAGGTTTTTTTGGACCATACCCTCTTGTTACAACTTTGAGACCTCAAAAATACATAAAAATAGGCAAAATTACAAAGGAACTAGATAATAAACTTAACCCAAAGACTCCCCCTCTTGGACAATAGTTAATTATGTCCTAAAACACCCAAATATGAAATGAATTAGTCTCAGACCCTTGGGAACATCAAAAGCCCCAAATTATGGATGAATGAGTGAGTTTGATAGTATTGAAGGGTTGCATGCATTGTGCATGGTTACAACAGTAGAGGATTGTGCCATTGGAGGGGGTGATTTTGTGTTTGAATCCATGTTAGGATGGTATAAGGATGGTGAATCATCCATTTATTTGAGGCTATGGTGTTGGGAGGTTGTACATTGACCAAGCCCTATATTTTATGGGTTGTTGAGAAGAAAATTAGGGCTTTTTGACTTAGAGAGGTCTTATAATCAAATTAGTTGTAGAATCCACAGTTTGGGGTCATTTTATGAATCTTTTGAAAGTATCAAGGTATAGGGTGAATATGCATTAGTAGTTGCTTTGGAAAAGTGGTCGAATTAGCCCTCTTAGTTCATTGACAGTGGCAAAGTTGAGTAGGATGGTCCAAAACACAAGGGGTCAGTTCTTAGATATGTTAATGAGATTGAAAAAGGGTATTCAGATATGTGATTGGTTTTAAGAATTGTTTGGAACTATTTTGAGAAAATATTTAAAAACCCTTGCTGTTGTACTACTAGGACAGTGTATGACTAGACAAATTTGTGAAGGAGACAAAATGTCTTCAAGGAAGATTTTGTGGCTTGGTATATGGGTGAAACAAGTGTGTTGGGTTCCTTAGAGGAGTTAGGATCACCTATGAAAGAAAGGTTGATGGTTGTGGTTGCAGAAGCCTATTGAATGAAGGATGCATAACATGGAGTTTGGAGCATGATTGAATGGTAGGAGTATGAAGAAGTATGAAGAAGCGCATTACATTGACTGCAAGGATTACAAACAAAGAATGAAAAGTACTTTTAGATCTATTCAAACATGGTGTAACACCAAAATAATAACATTAATAAAATGAAAACCAAATCTATAAAGGATCAAAGGTTGTTTCAGTGGGCATGCCACATGTATGAATGAAGGAGATTGAAAACCAAAAAGAGGTTTAGTTATCCCAACATCACAATAATGGAGTCTTTCAAATAAACACATGTAAAATAAATGTTAAATAACATAATGCATTTGACAAAAAATTAATCAATTGCACTCCTATCTACCATTAATCTTGCAATCAACATTTTGGTGCTCTCAAAAGTATAGTGCACTAGATGGCTAATGGAGAATGAAGATCTGTAGTATGAAAATAATACATACATACAATGCATGGAAAAGATATAATATAAAAATGAACATACATACATAAATACAATGCATGCTGTAAAGACATAATATGGAAATAATACACACATACAACACATGCCAAAGATATAATATGGAAATGATACATACATAGTACACATGAAAAAGATAAAATAATCAGAAATGAACATGTACATATGTATTTATGAAATAGTTTTGTACAAAATGTGGCACATGCCATCTCCAAAAATTTACAAAATCAGTTCATGTCTAGATACAATATGGCATATGCCATCTCAAATTGTTCCATATGGAATCTCAACATAAGAAGTTCAACTACAAATGTTTCTAGGACATTCTATTCTACTGGAGGATGATCAAAGTGAAGTCTCTTAGAACTACTCTTTGGCTCTGATGGATCCTGTATTCAAACACAAAAGTGAAACACCAAGGTAGATTACTTAATTTATATGGTTTCTACAAATAATAAATAAAAATTTAAAATCATAGTCAACAATAATAATATTTTTTAAAAATTAAACTCTCATGTACCTCACCTCTCGATCTCCTCATGAAGTCAAGAGACCTAATATATGTCTTTAGTTGCGAAGGGACAATGCCATCAATGTTGACTCCGACCTGTATATATGTTTGTGAACATGAGATTGATGTAAGACTTATACTATTTAATGTTAAATCCTTGGTAGCAAATATATTTTTTAAATGTAACTCAATTAACATCAAAACTTACCTCTATTGAAATTTCTTCAGGAAATGTCGGTTGGGTCACCAGTGATACAAACCCTGGGTGTGGTACCTCCCTCAAACTAGGGGTGACCTACAAAGTCAAATGGATAGGTTTCATACAATCATGACTTGATCATATTAAATATATACTTGATAGTAAACTAAACACAAACAAATTTAGAAATATACGTACTGTGGGGCTATCACTGCAAATTGAGATGCCTGTGACTCTATCATGGTGAACTGGTCTCATGACATCATCAGAAACCACCCTCTGTCAAATAAAACATGTAATTAAAAATGAGTACGCACAAGTGACAAGTATACATGTATGCTTAATCAATCTAAAATACTTAATTACCTTCCCCTTGTCAACACTAGATGCCTGAACCCCCTCACATTGCCCTCCCGTGGAAACTGGTGAAACCTACATCAGTATGTAATAAGATGATCATAAAAATTAAAAAATACATGTATACAATATTATAATAAAAGGAAACCAATGAGTACATTAAAATATATGTACCATGGAAGTGTCAAGGCCAAATGAAATGGATGAAAGTGTGGAACCCTCCACCTATGCCATCTCCTCCTCTATCATAAACTGGACATAAATGAAACATGTATAAAAAACATAAGTGGGCAATCATTATAAGAAAATTCTATTAAAAATACGAACGTTTAAAATTAAATACAATATAACAAGTTAATTGTTTACTGTTACTATAACAGTAGGAGTCCATGGCTCTGTATGCCCCTGATGCACATCTCCATGGGGTGCTTCAGTGCCTGTAGTGTACTGTGTAGTATCATCCACCTCAAACACATAGTTATATGCATCACTATCATTTAGGGGACCCAAGCACATATTCTTTCACATAGCGCAAGTATGAGGCACACAAACATGTGAGCTCATGGAGGATGTGGAAGGGCTAGAAGCATTAGTATGAGGAGGCAACAATGCCACACTCTACCTAAAAAGTAGATCACTCAAGGCGTGAATGGCTTGAATAGTTTGTGGGCTGGTCTCGACAATAATGTCAGGATGCTATACAGTGGGAGGTGGTGAAATCTCGGGAGGGGGGACATATGTGCAGGATTTCACCCCCTGTGCCCCTGGCCTGTCCTGGGGAGCACCTAAGCCCATGCCTTGGTTCTGTCTCATGCTCCATTAATTGACTTTGTGACCAAGAAAAAATTCAGCATATAATTTCCCAATGAAATAGAATGGGACATCCAAATTGCTGTGGGGTGGTCTATCAAAAACCATCCACCAACGATCCCAAAATTTGTAACGCATTGCATCATTTGTACACCATTTAATTGACAACTTGGTTTTTTTAGGGTCCACTTTTAAACTGGTTTTGGGATCAACAAAAATGTTACATATGTCATGTTTTGTTATGTTTAGATCCATAAATTGATCGTAGTCAAGCCCATCATCAAATTGGGCATGCATGGATTCACACCAAAGAAGTGCAACATTGTGTTGTTCTGTGAGTTTCTCCATGCTCTCAATAATGGAGTTCAATGTGGAAAACATGGGATGCAAGGTGGGGATATTCGCATATGTGTTCTGATATCCTCTAAGCTGATTTAGATTATCTCCTATGAGATCCTGTATTGATCAAGGGTTTGAGAACGGTTGGTCTTCTGAAGGTGGGGGATTATTTTGAGGTGATTCTGGATTGTTCGCGGACTGAGAGGGAGGGTTTTCAGATTGGTCTGAATCCATGTCTGATTAAAAAAAAAATAGAATAAAAAATATAAATTTCAACTCTAGTTTATAATCAATTTTAAAAAACAATACACAATATCATATAAAACCTAGTTTTTAAAAAAAAACAATAAATTTTAATGCAAAAACAAAAAAAAGAGTGAAACTACAAAATTTCACTTACCTTGTGTACTGTAGCAAATCTGATATCAGATAGGTATCTGATATGTGATTTTAGGGGCTTGGCTTCTCGCTGCTTCAACGTTTTCACAATGAAAATGTTGAACGCAGCCGCGGGCAACAATATATTATGACTGATGAATATCAGATATCCGATATTATCGGACATCCAATATTATTAGACATCAGATATTACCAGACATCAGATATTATCGGACATCTGATAATGATTTAGCTTTGGCTTTTGGCTTGGCTAGGTGTACTGACACCCAGGCCTAATCAAAAGTCAACAAACTTTTGGGTGCACTTTTGGACAAGTGAAAAAATAATTTTTTCACATCGCCAGTTTTTGGCATACCATGATCCTGCATAGACCCACATAACATAGTTATTTTCGTGCACTTCACAAAATATATAGTTAGATTTAGTATTTTGCAAAACAATTTGGTAGGATGATAGGTAAGAGTGAGATATAGAAATTGTGTATTTTTTGTAATTTTATGTTGAGTATTTTTTTGTTTAGGATTTTTTGAAGTGACTGCATCCTGAAAATCTAGTACCTGTTTGTGCGTGGGGCATAACTTGCATCAAAATAATTAAAAATGTAAGTTTTTTTTTTCAAAGTGTATAGAATCTAGTGTAGAATAGTAATATGTAATTTGTTTTGAATTTGGTCAAGTATATCAAAAGTTATTTAAAAAATGGTAGACATATGTTAGTGAGGACTATCAAGACACTGGTAAAGAAAATTAATGTTGACTATGCTAATGTTGTCCAAAAATAGAAAAAATTATATGGCTAGAAAGATGAGAATATGTGTGAGATAATGGTGGTACTTTTAGAGATACCCACTTGATCATTTGTAAAATTGATGATGATGAAGTCTAGAAATCATGTTGGAAGATGAAAAAATGTGTAAAAGGACAAAAATGGAGGGAAAATGGGCTTGTTTGCTTTAGGGTCATTTTCCAACCCTCTTACCAAGCCAAAACCTGCACGGGTTTTGATGTGCAAAATAGCTCACTCGACTTTTCAAAAGTAAAAAGTACCATGCAAAGTTTTACATAACCCGTACGGGTTATGTAGAACTAAAACCATAATTTTGAGTTTTCCATAACTCGTAGGGGTTACGAAGACATCAAAATGTATTCTTGTAAACTTAGAATTTACTACACATATGTATAGACATACATATATAATGTATGTTTATATATATATATATATATATATATATATATATATATCTTAAGGGTTTAGTTCTTTAAATGATGCATGATTATATACAAATATTTAGTTCTTATAAAATATATAAATATTATCTCATATTTAAATGATGCATGTTTATTAACTATGAACAATAGGTACGGGTTTTGAAGAAATTTTAATGTTTTTTTATTAGGCTCGATTTTCTTGAGCCAAGTGATTTAAAATGTGAAATAACACACACGCTTTGTGAAAATATTAGTTTTTTTCATCATGTGGCCACTTTTTTGACCAGAAACTTGGCGCACTTACCCTCATAGGACATGTTTATGTTGTTGTTGCACATAGGGATAATGAAGAGAAGACTGAGTATTGGCTAGCTCAATGTGTAGAACCTAAGGAAAAATTGATATGTCATCGAGTAGATGATGATGGTTTTGAGTATCCAATTGGGTTCATTGTGGTAATTAGTACATGACTACGCAAATACCTATCAAGAAGGAATGATTTACTAGCTTTTGAAGACTACCAATCAGAAAAGAAGATTATACATATTCCCATTTGGTGGTGGCAACAAATATCAAATTAGAAAGATATAAAGGGAAATCTGCTAATAAAATATTATGGACACTCTCAATGGAAGAGAACAAGATAATCATAGACACATTGTAGAAGAGAGAGGATGCAGATGGTACATTAGACTAAATCAAATTTATACATGTAAGTTTTTGGTCCTATTAAAATATGATTTTGACATTTTTCTTCGTCCCAATTATTTTGGTATTCATGTGTCAAGTACAACTTGAAGACATGGATGAGACTCTTGACTTGTACATTTTACAACTTTTGGCTAATAAAAGTTGTAATACTAGGCAAGTACAATTGTTTATTTAAGTTTTTGGTCCTAGATTTATATTTGATTTTGATAATTTTGTTTTAGTCCTTTTAACATATATATTCTTGTTATAGGTAGGTAATTAAATTTTGGTATTGAGATGTCAACTACAACTTGATGACATAGATGAAAAGGTACAACTTGTGCATTTTACAACTTTTGGCTAACCAAAATTGTACTACTTGGTGAGTACAATTATTTTATTTAAGTTTTGGGTCCTAGATTTAAATTTTATTTTGATAATTATTCTCGTCCCTTTAACATATATATTGTTGTTATATACATAGGTAATGAAACTTGGTATTGAGATGTCAAGTACAACCTGAAGACATGGATGACAACTACAACTTGTGCATTTTACAACTTTTGGCTAATCAAACTTGTACTACTTTGTGAGTCAATTGTTTTATTTAAGTTTTGCGTCCTAGATTTAAATTTGATTTTGATAATTGTCTTCGTGCCTTTAAGTACATATATATTTTTGTTATATACATAAGTAATTAAATTTTGGTATTGAGATGTCAAGTACAACTTGAAGACATGGACGACAACTACAACTTGTGTATTTTACAACTTTTGGCTAATCAAAGTTGTAATATTTGGTGAGTGCATTAGGTTGAATAAAATACATGTAACTTTTTATAGCTTTAATTTGACTTTACATTTAAATACATATTTTATAACATTTAAACATTCATTTTTATGTTGCAAGTCCCCTAGAAGAACATACACATGAACTATATATGCAAAAATACACACTTGTATTCATCCAATTTTGTTTTATAAACAATGAACACTTGTATTCATCCAATTTTGTATTCATCCAATGTTCACTAATTGATGATGCTAGTTATTTTAACAACAATATTGTATTTGTACATCCATGTTCAATATTTCAAATTAATATGTCATTATTAGATATACATGATTTTTTATAGTTAATCAAAGTCCAAATTAGTTATAGCTATATTTTTTCATGACAATTATATAATACTAGTTAGTTAATGATAGATTTAAAATCAATTGAATTTTGTCAATTACATGAACAAATAACTACTATTAATGATCAAATTATTTATAATGTTTAAATGTTTAGAAATTATAATTGATATTTAATGATACAAATAAGTCAATGTTTACTTATATCTACATGTAAGAAATAAAATCTAGTCCACATAGCATATATAAACTCGAACCACTATTTAAAAAATCCATGAAATAGGATAAAAAGTCCATGAATAACATAAATAACATAACTGTAATCACCTGATACTAGTCTAGTAAACCTATAGCCCCTAATTTGATTAATTGGCCTTAATAAGCCCTAAATTAAAGACATTTATTGCTAGACTCTAATTATAGAAGAATTTAATCAAACTTGCATACATAATTAAACATTACTTGTTGAATCAAATTATTAATCAAAGCTCAAATTATCTAATTGCTTTAAACTAGGGAACATAATTAGAAGTCCTAAACCCTTTTCATTAAGTGAACACATTCACACATCCTCACATGTGTGAGCTCTCAAAAATCAAATAAAATAAATTAAATGGGGAAATTACCAAATTTGTCTCATCCTCCCCCAAACAAACACAAAGTTGACCAATCGAAATCACTCCACTTGGATCAAACACACATGGATTGAGAGAAATAGCATCTCTACTACTCTTCTCGGTTGAATCTTGACCATTTGTCTCTCCAAATTTACTATAAAAGGAATAGCTCCCTTTGATCAAACAAGAGGCAAATTTGAGAGTAAGATTATAATGCTGGTTTTGTTCTAGGTTTTTGAAGATTGTTCTTGCCTCCAGCTTCATTTTAGCTTAATTTTCTTGCATTTAGACTCTTGTTTGCATTCCTAGTTTAATGGTGATTTCATTCTTAGCTTCATTTAATAGTTGTTAATGGCTTTGTTAGCTGAACTTTCATGGTTAATATGCACTTATAAGTTTGCTTATGCATGTATTTCATCTTCAAGGTTCTTGAGAGAAAAGTATGCAAGTTCATGCATCTTGCTCATTTCTATGGAATCTTCCATTTTGGAGTAGTCTAGTCATTGATTTCCTATGCACATCTGATGAGAATTCTTATGGAATCACACTCGCTTCAACTAGGAAGCAATAAGCCATTTTTGAGGGTAGTTGCATAATAATTTTGATTTAGATTTGATACTAACCCCTTAAGTTAATGGTTTATTGAAGTTTTTGGTGTTGCAGATTGAATGAAAAATTTTACCGCACACATTTTTGGTGCCCACTATGGGGCTGAACACATTTTGCCCCAATTTTCCATTAATTTCATGTTTTTGATGAAACTACACTTTTTGTTGTACTATGTTTCATACCTACTCAAATGACGAATAATTGGCTACTACATTATCATTTCAGAACATAGATACTTTCGTACAAGTATGTACTTGATCTTAATTGTTGTATGGGGATATTAGTTTTATCTTATGGGACACCATTTTTGCTTGGTTTTTCATATGGTCCTATATGATTTGTCATACAAGTTTTGCCTCCAGACCGTCCTTTGTACTTTTTCATTTCAGAAATATAGAGTATTTTTAGAGGGGTATTTGATATGGTCTTGATTTTCTAACCCCTAACATGTTTTTGATGATCTTTTTGCTCTCTGGTTTGGCAGCCTAACTAGTTTTTGTAGAACGTTTGATGGAAGATTCACTTTCCAAAGTCATACTAGAACACATTTTTATCAAACTAGTAATGCTTTTGTGGTTTTAGGATGCTTGAAAGAAGGAAAGTTTGTGGAAACTACTTACTCTTTATGTTTGCAGGTTGCCTTTTGACTCCATCAACCAAAAAAAACATGTGTATTCTTCATTGCTTTCTTAGGCACCTAGATTAAGTAGGGTATTATTTGTATAAGTTAAATTGGACATAAGGGGAATATGCTCTTCTTCCTTGTAGGAAGAATCAGAAACCCAAACATGTTGGATTTATCTTAGGTAAATAATCATTTTGGCAAACTTGGAGTGTTTGGTGTGTTTTGGAGACACAAAGAGAAGTAGGAAATTATGCTCTTCTCCTCTTTGAGGGAGAATAAAAAATACTAACCTCCTCTTTACTATCCACTTTAATTTTTTATATACCTTTTCGATGGGCCTTCTGGTTGAGGAAAAAATCTCCCAGGAGTGACCCACGTGAGAACAAGGTGTAAGCCACACCACTCCAACTCACGTTAAAAAAATTACTCTTTGGGGCCAAATCCTCAGGAGTCAAATGTGTTTGAGCTTATACATGACTCACGTCTAACACAAAGTAGGGCCTCATAGTCTCAATCAGATTTACGTGAATTCTTGTGCTAAGAGACCTTGTGGGGTTAGAAACCTCAATCGCGCTTGTGTAGACACAAGGGATACAACCAAACAGAGACCCGTACTAGAATCCATAGAGTAGAATCCACCCAATTCACCTCCAAAAATGGATAATCCAAGTACAAGGGAGATAGTAACTCCCCCAAGATACTCATCATATCGTTCTCCCATTAGCGTTTGGAGTCAGATAATACAGTGTCATGAATGGAGCCATTGTGTACTTGGTGATAGTTGTATTCTAATTATCTATTGGGTGTGTACCTGAGTCTACGAGTGCAAATTTTCTTACTAAGAAAAATTGAATCAAGAGATAAGAAGTACTTGATTTGCATTCCTTTGTGCTTGATGTGTTTGAATAATTTTAAAACAATACTAAAATGACCTAAAAACTTTAAGACATTGACATTTTCACCACAAGATTGCACAAATTTGGCCCAAATTTCCCTCAAAACAAGTGGCAAACTATCTCTGCTATACACTGTCATTTTCACTAGCTAGAATTGTCGTACGACAAAAAACTGTAATAAAAAAAACTCATCTGGGAACTTGGGAATTATTGTATGGGAACATGGGAATTGTCGTATGAGCTTGCATAAAAAATTGGTCAGTTACCTTGATCTTTGGTATATGTACTTCTTGTCCATGTGGCTAAAGTCAATCATAATACCCTGTCACACAGTTGTCAATTCTTAAACCAGTTGGCTCGACTCATCATCATCTCTCATCCTAGTTTCTTGAATGATCTTAATTGCCATACATTATCGCATCAAGAGTCAATCACAATTAGCTAGGTCACAAGTGTTGTCCAACAGACATTCAGGTCTCAAAACATGATACCTTGTACCAAGCTCAACAATCTTTTAGTAACACATCTCTAACCAAGCTATAGTACATGTGATCATTCAGATACCTTTGACATTGATTTATCAGTCTAGTCATCCTGAATTCTCAACTACAATTGTCTATCATGGTACAAACTAGAAGCCAAAAACAAAAATCTGATCTCGGTTCAAAGGGAAAATGTTAGGAATAGGATCACTGAGAGTGGGGGGGGGGGGGGGGTGAATTAGTGATCTATCAATTAATACTTTTTCTTATTATCTAAATCTTTACTTAAATGCTTATGTACTGAACTTGAATATCAATGCAAGTAAGATAAATATACACAACACATAAAACCATATATGATTATGGGGAAACCCAATGTAGGTGAAAATCATGGTGGGAATTAGTACCCACAAATATTCTGTACTAGTGTCTTATGATCCTTGTTAGAAGATCCTTAACCTTGTTAGGAGTTGTCTTTACAATACATGAAGTACAGTGACCTTGTTAAGGGTCAGAACCTGTTAGGAGTATTTTAAAATAACCTTGTTAGGGGTGGTGGAATCACTGTCCAAGGATTCACTATCCAAGAGCACACTTCTCAAGTGGTGAAGGCTACAACCTTCTGGATCTTCGATACACACTGTATCTGCAAGGTGAATTGCTGCTGTGACACTGCTTGTCTGATCAGTTCCTTTTGTGCGCTGATGCTTTAACCTCTTGTAAAGCACTACAAAAATCTTATCTTCACTATGAAATATTCTACTTCAATATCTATATCATCAACATATGATAGATATGTCTTTGCTGCTTTTACACTCTGCTCTGCTTTTCTTATCTCTGGCTTTTGCAACTTTTCCCATCATAAATTAACTTCTATAAGTACTTCCTCAAAGGGCATGAACATGTCAGATTTAGGAAACCTTTTACCATGTGTCTTGATCACTTAACTAAGCACGCAACCCTTCATTAAGTTGGCTTAACATTAATTATAACTACTTTACTCAAACCGAACAAACACGTCTTTTCACACAGTTTGCTCCACCAAATTAGCTCTAACTAATTATCCTGGATGAATCAAGTCATGCACTTTTAACCATAGATTCTTAGGTCACTACAAATTAATAATATAAATGTGCAAGTCTTGAGGATGAGTACAACTTCCACGCTAAAACAATCTCTGTCGGCTCTTTCCATGATCTCTGTCCTGTTCTGGCATTCACTGGCTGTACCTCTTCAACTGGCTTTATCTTCTTCATACTTGCAGATCTGATCATGCTCTCATAGAATTAGCATGTAAAAATACTCATACAATTATATTCAAAGGCACATATCATTTGGATAACAAATGAACACACGCTAATCAAAACTATAACAGTCTGTTCCTTGCTCTGTCCTATTTTCTGTACTTAGCCAATTTCTAATCTTCTGATAATGTGTGCTGACTCCAAAACTTCATATGAATTTGTTGCCATAATTAAAACACTAAATAGAGTCATATAATTCAGTATAGTCAACTTTCCAACAATCTCCCCCTTTGTCATTAATGGCAACAAAGGAATATGGTGAAGTTACTATTTGTACTTTTATATAAAAACTCTCTATCTTATATCTCCCTTTTATCATATACTAGACTCCATATTATTTATACTCTACTCCCCCTTTGACATTAATGACAAAGGTTCTCAAAAAACACTTCTATGTATTTACTCAGCATACACATTTGGATACACAATCTGCAACTTCTGGATCTCTTTCTCCCAAAATGCAATCAGTGAATTAACAATCTGTAGATGGGCGCATAATGAATATTGTAGCTTCTCCATCTTCTCCAAGTCTATGCTAGGACCTTGATCATATGATAGAATCCATATTCTATACATTACTTTACTCACCCTTTGATATTATATTCTCTGCTCTCTCAATCTTATCAATCTGCCTTTGATATACACGTATTGATATCG
This sequence comes from Thuja plicata, assembly GCA_018584345.1. Taxonomy (NCBI): domain Eukaryota; kingdom Viridiplantae; phylum Streptophyta; class Pinopsida; order Cupressales; family Cupressaceae; genus Thuja; species Thuja plicata. Next base: position 2,630,761 of record MU224401.1, read on the forward strand.
ATGGAGGGATCTTCCATAGATTTCCTTATCTTCTCTATCATAGCCTCTACCTCCTGGATCTTATTTGTAATGATGGGCACTTAACTTTCCTGATTCATACAGTCAGCAATAATCTTTCTGCCTTTTGCTGCAAACTCTTTCAAGGACGCTTGGCCAACTTTGAGTGAACTAAGATCAAGTGTAAAGTTGCTAACCAATTCACTGAGCCTCTTCTTCATATACTTCTCTTATGCAATATCTGATCTATTTTTAATGACTTCTTCAGATTATATACTCCCACTTACTTATTTACTCCCCATGAGTCTAAGTCTATTATGGGTGTCAAGCTTTACAACAATGATGATGAATTGTCCATCACTTCAGTCTTCTCTTTTTCTGCTTCCTTTTCTATGATATCTTAAATCAATATATCTTCTTGCTGATATAAAGACTCTCAGCTTCTTGAGTACTCACAAATGTTTCTTCAAAATTGTTTGGATCAATATCCATTGCTTGCCATTGATACTTGAACATTATCAACCACGAATGTATCCTCCATGTCCTTGGCCATGGGCACAGAATCCGGTGGACCTGTCATAATAGTTTTATCTACTTATTCACATGATATTTAAAATTGTATCTTCAATCAATTATGCTCTTATGTGAATTCTCTTTTGTTTTATTCACACTTAGATGATCAATAATAAGTATGTGCTTCCAAGGATAACATTAGGTCAGCTCCAAAACAAAATCTCCAATGGCTATACTGATATATGTGCTTCCAAGGATAACATCAGGTCGGCTCCAAAACAAAATCTCCAATGGCTATACTAATATATGTGCTTCCAAGGATAACATCAAGTCAGCTCCAAAAAAAAACTCCAATGGCTATACTGATACTCTCACATTATTCACTGCTCAACAAGATTTTGACCCATTCCGCTTCATGAAATTCACGTGCTGAAGCATACTGATAAATCGCTTCCGAGATTTTTCAAATATTTTCTTGATATCAATCTCTACTGAAGAATGTAATTGTGACGCTTTGCTACTTGACTGCAAGTTCTCCTTTGATTATCCAACCGCTTACTCAATTGTTAAGTAATTTTTCAACTAATTTCTGAAACGATGTGTCCATGCTTGGGCTTCATTTCAAACTCAAATTACTTTGCTTAACAAATAACGATTATCAATCTCCTTTCTTTGTTGTTGAGAACAACCGTAGTCCATTAAAAATACAACTACTAGGGATTCTATGATCTCCAATCATTTATTCTGACTGCAAGTGAGGACTTGGTGATTTCAAAGTAGATTTCTGCCATTAATACTTCCCGCGTAGACACAAAAAGCAACTGTAACTTCTGTTCTTGATCCTGATAATAACTTAGATCATGTTCTCTTGCATCATAATGTCACCAAACAATTGTAATCCAAGGCGCATACTCAGATGGTGAGTATACCAGCCACGCAGGGGTTCAGAGCTAGAATAGCTCCCCCTAAGACCATGAGGGTCAACTAATCAGAAGTAGAAGGTGCGTCCACTGAGGATGCATCTTCTACCTTGTTATCTTCAATATCCTTCTTTACTTCAACCTAAATCTTGCTTGCATCTTCTATAGATTTCATAAATTTGATTTCTCCTTCCTTATCCCATAATGAATCTTTTAACATTTTAGGGCTTTCCTGTTTCTGCGCTCTAGATCTGCAAAATTTAGAGATGTGTCCAGCTTTTCCACATGAGTGAAAAATGATAGGAGGTCTAATATTCTTCAGTGTATTGGTGTGAGTTACCAATGTGCATTGTCTAGCTGAATGACCATTGTGATTACATATCTGACATGTAATGTTCTGAGGGCTTCTAACATTTTGTTGAGGATAACTTCTTTGTCTTTGCTAATTCTGATTTCTTTGATTATTTTGATTCTTGTTCTTCTGACTTGTTTTACAATTCATAGCTCTATGACCAAATTTATTGCATGAATAACAGTAACCATTGAAGGGTCTTACATCTTTACAATTCCTTGCAATATGTCCATGCTTGTTACAGGCATAACAAGTATGGTCAACTAGCTTGCATTCATCCCTAGGTGGTTCAACATTGTCTTTAGTCTGATTTCCAATCTCCTTAGTGTATGTGATGCCCTTTGGTGCTTTCATTCTTTCTTGCATGGCATCAATATGAATTTGTGCTTCATTGTATCCTATACCGCTGGTATCTCCTTTAACCTTTTGAGCATACAACTATCATTCTATCAGATCCTTTCTTGTGTGTAACTTTTCAATATGATTCTTTGTTGTAATCAATTCAGATTACATCTTATCTTTGTTGTTTCTTAACTCCAAGATTTCCATGTTTGCTTGTCTCAGTTCTTCATCTAACTGCTTGTTTGCTTTGACTTGATCAACATAGGCATCTTGATTGTTACATAGCTTTTCATCTAATTCTTCAATCTGATCCTTCAGAGATGAATTTTCTTCATTCAAATTTTTGACTACTTCTCCCAAATCATTTGAAGAACAATTTCTTAATTCTTTTTTCGGTTTCTTGATAAGTATTTGCATGCCTTCAACTTTTAGTTTTAGATCTTCATTTTCTTTTTCATATGTGTGAAGTTCTTCAAGGGTCGCTTCAAGATTCTTTTTCAGGTGTTTCATTTCTTCCTTCTCCATGATCTCCTCAAGTGGTTAAACTTCTTTGCTGAGGGCCAGAGATCTGATACCAATTGTTAGGAATAGGATCACTGAGAAGGGGGGGGAGGGAATCAGTGATCTATCAATTAATACTTTTTCTTATTATCTAAATATTTACTTAAATGCTTATGTACTGAACTTGAATATCAATGCAAGTAAGATAAATATACACAACACATAATACCATATATGATTACGGGGAAACCCAATGTAGGTGAAAACCCCAGTGGGAATTAGTACCCACAAATATTCTGTACTAGTGTCTTATGATCCTTGTTAGAAGATCCTTAACCCTGTTAAGAGTTGTCTTTACAATGCATGAAGTACAGTGACCTTGTTAAGGGTCAGACCATGTTAGGATTCTTTTACAATAACCCTGTTAGGGGTGGTGGACTCACTGTACAAGAGCACACTTCTCACGTGGTGAAGGCTACAACCTCTAGATCTTCGATACACACTGTATCTGCAAGGTGAACTACTGCTGTGACACTGCTTGTCTGATTAGTTCCTTTTGTGTGCTGATGCTTTAACCTGTTGTAAATCACTAAAAAAATCTTATCTTCACTTTGAAAGATTCTACTTCAATATCTATATCATCAACATATGATAGATATATCTTTGCTGCTTTTACACTCTGCTATGCTTTTCTTATCTCTGACTTTCGCAACTTTTCCCATCACAAATGACCTTCTATAAGTACTTACTCAAAGGGAATGAACATGTCAGCTTTAGGAAACCCTTTACCATGTGTCTTGATCACTTAACTAAGCATGCAAACCTTCATTAAGTCAGCTTAACATTAATTATAACTGCTTTACTCAAACCGAACATACACGTCTTTTCACACAGTCTGCTCCACCAAATTAGCTCTAACTAATTATCCCAGATGAATCAAGTCATGCAATTTTAACCATAGATTCTTAGGTCACTAAAAATTACTAATCTAAAGGCACAATTCCTGAGGATGAGTGAAACTTCCATGCCAAAACAATCTCTGTCGGCTCTTTCCATGATCTCTGTCCTGTTCTGGCATTCACTGGCTGTACCTCTTCAACTGGCTGTATCTTCTTCATACTTGCAGATCTGATCATGATCTCTTAGAATTTGAATTTAAACATACTCATAAGCTTATCTTCAAAGGCACATATCATTTGGATAACAAATGAACACACGCTAATCGAAACTATAACAGTCTGTTCCTTGCTCTGTCTTGTTTTTTGTACTTAGCCAATTTATGATCTTCTGATAATGTGTGCTGACTCCAAAAATTCATATGAATTTGTTTCCATAATGAAAACACTAAATAGAGTCATATACTTCAGTATAGTCAACTTTCCAACAGAAAATCCATTGACAATTCTACTCCGAGACCCTCGTCCTATCAAAAACCAAGATCTTCTCAAAAGAACCCAAATCAAGACACCTCGACAATCTATAAATAAATACCTTTGTTCCAAACATAAAGCTCCCAACATCAATTGACTCAAAACACATCAACAATGTCAGATTATGACTGGGGATCTGGCCAAGAATGAAAGAGCCACCACACTAGTGTTTCCTCATCGGTTGAGGAACCTACAGAAGAAGATATCCAAAGATATCAAAAAGACAAAAAATTTCAAAAGATGATGAAAATCCTTATGTAGATGGAAAATGATAGATAATTTATGCACTTAGCATCTACAGGTGTCAAAATTCCTCACAACTTTGATATCGAGGGACTTATACAACAAAAGGAAGAGTCTTCTTTCACCATTCTCAATCGACAATTGCAATGTATGAGATGTGAACTTAGAGAGTTGAAGAAAGTGAAAGAACAAACCTCTAACAAGTAATCACTGGAATCTATATGCCCCTTTCTATTTGCTAAAATATTACACATGCCTTTGTTTCCCCCTAAGGTTGAAATTATGAAATATGACATATACAATAGGGAGGGTGACCCTCAAGATCATGTGAGGGAATTTTGTCCTCTTAGCATGGAGTTTATGCATGAGAGGAAATATTTTATATAGTTGTTTCCATGAAGCCTCAGCGGCCAAGCCTTGGAATGGTTCAAAAAACTCTTGCCTGACATTCAAACATTTGATGAGCTTGTTCAAAATTTTATTCAACATTATTCCTACAACATATTACATATGGTCACCATGCTAAATTTATGAAATACTAAACAACACAATGGTGAACCTTTTGTAAAATTAATCCAAAGGTGGAGGAATATATTTGCAAGATATCCCTGACAAATCCCACAAATTGAGAAGATCGACATATTCATCAACAATTTGGTACCTGAAATGAACTACATGATTCAGATTCAAAAGCATACTTCCTTTAGTGAGTTGGTGGAAAGTGATATCTACATCAAGGTGGTTCTTGTAAAGAAAGGTAAAATCAGCTTATATAAAGATGCTAAACCCTCCAACAATCCTAATAATAAAAATGGAAAATAAAAAAGCATTATTGGAACAAAACTAAGAATGTGGTCAATGATAGAGTGGTTGACTCACCTGAGTTCAAACCCAAAGATCCAATGTTCAATCTATCTAGGAGTATCCAAGATTCTAAGAAAAACATGAATATTCCAACACCGCTCAATAATAATTCAGACACACAGAAAGACAAAGCACCCTAGATACCGAAATCCAAGCAAAATTTCACTCCTTTTGGAGAAATTCTTGAAACCACGTTAAAAAATCTAGTGGCTCACAAGATCATCATGATACAAGACTTGAAACCTTGGGAACCTGTAGTAAAACCTAAACAGTGGAATGACAATCACTTCTACAAATATCATAAAAAACAAAGGATACTTGACTAACGAATGTATGAAATTGAAAGATGTCATCCAAGACCTCATTAATAACGATAATATTATAGTTGATGGACGTCAGTCAAACAACAATCCAAAATTCTTTAAGAAACCCTTACCCTCATATGAACAAGGAGAGTCCTCAAAAAAGAAAGGAGCTAAATTAAATTACACCTATCCTGTTAAATGATATTAGTTTTGGTTACTGATCATGCTGTTGATATTCATGTTTTGTCACTGATGTCAACATATACTTCTATGGAGAAGACATACTGACTACTTAACTGGAACAAGTGTACAGACATTGTATGGATGATTTAGAAGGATCAAAGTTGGATTTATGTAGAAGGATGTGTCCTGACCTTACTCCTAAGGTCACTTGAATTTATGTTACATTCTGTGGATGTTACAGTTCATTTGGTGAAGACTGGTTTTCTGTATTGCAACCGTGATTCTGGATAGAGCAGGTCTCTATGTTTTGGGTATATCTTTTTGATGGAGATATTTTAGAACTTGTGAGCTTACTGATGGACAACTAACATATGTTAGAATAATGGGTTGTGTTTGATTGTTGATTGAAGATTGATGACATCATCTATGGCGTGTACTCTAGAGAAGACCTATTTCCTGGCCGACTTCATACATGTAGCGTGTGGAATTAATTGGGAGCATGAATTGCGGATCTGAAATTATATGTAATGAATTTTAAATGTTGTATACTTGTCTTAGATACTGTTTGTATCTTAGCAAGGGGCTATGTAAGTATTTTTTTGATGGAAAGGCTTAATTGGCCGATCTAATTAATTATGTATTAGGAAATCTTAATTGGTCGACCTAATAAGCTATTGTGTAAGGTTATATATGGAAGATATATTCTTTTGGAGAACTATGATAGAGAAAAGAAGAGAAGGAATGTGTGAAAGCTGCGAAGCTTGTTGACTATTGGATGCAAGCAGAGTTGATACTTCATTGGAACTAATCAAGCAAAGACAGTTGATGAGAGACAATTCTCTGATTGTGTATTTTCTTTATACACTTGTGCGGATTGTAAATCCTTGAGGGTGGATTTAACCTTCTTTGGGCAGTGTGCCTTGGTAGTGAGCCTACTATATCCTTTGAGTCCTAACAGGGTCTATCTCCTAACAGGGACTATGTACTGTAATGTTGTAACAAGCTCCTAACAAGGCTAATATCTTTTAACAGGGATACTATACTCTCAGTACATTATTTGTGGGTGTTAATTCCCATCGGGGTTTTGCCTTTAATGGGGTTTCCTCAACAAAAAATATTGTGTTTTGGTGTTGTCTATTATTGTGTTATCATTTACATTTGCAGATTTGGTTTATAAAGTATAAAGTTGAAAAATCTATATCACAACTGATTTCCCCCCCTCTCAGTAGTCTTGTAGACTGTTATTCCTAACAATTGGTATCAGAGCTACTGGTCCTCAGAGAGAGAGTTTAACAACTTGAGGTGATCCTAAAGATGACTTACTATAGGAAGGATAGTCTGAAGTTGATCCTGAAGACTTTGACAGTTGGCAAAACAATATGAGAGCACATTTGATGTGTCTAGGACTTGACTTCTGCATGATCACAATGAAGAAAGAAAAGTTAGCGACTGAGGATGAACTAGAGAAGGATTCTGAAGATCAGAAGAAGTTATTTTCATGTAATATGGTTACAAGGGAATCTTTAATCAGTGCTCTATCAGAAGGATAATTCACTAAAGTAAAGGACTTGGATTCTGCACATGAAATCTAGACAAGATTGGAAGCACTATATGTTAGAGACAAATTTACAAAGTAAGAAAAGTTACAGAACTGGAAGACAAATATGGAATCATTAAAGATGAGAGAAGATGAGAACATGAGAGCATATGCACAAAGAATTACTGAGGTGGTGACTGGTATTAGGAACTCTGGAGGAACTTACAGTGAAGAAGAAGTAATTGAAAAGATACTGAGATATTTAACATCTGCATACAGAACCAAGGTTTAGGCTATAGAGGAGATCATACCTTTGACACTGAACTTCACTAGAGAGATGTTGATTGGAAAACTAACTACATTTGAGGCCACAAAATTGGGAGACACTTTACCTAAAGTAGAGTCATCATTCAAGGAAACCGTGCAAAAGAACAAGAAGACCTTATTTGGAAATGCAAGCACAAGTAGTAGTGATCTAAAATAAGAACTTGGAGCCTATGCTGATGAATGTGAACAGATAAAGGAAGAAGAAAGAAAGCTAGATGAAATTGTTGCACTAATTGCCAGAAGAGAAAAGAGAGGTAAGGGTAAGTTTGAAGGCAAATTACCTTTGAAATATTTTTCATGTAATAAGATCGGTCATTTTGTATCTAGATTTCCTACAAGAATTCCAAAGCACAAACCTAAGTTTTTCAAGTCTAAGTTCTCAAAGGATAAGGAATGTTATTATGCTAGTGAAGGAATATCTGATGATGAGGATGATAACTTTGATGAAATTGGATACATTTCTATTAAGGATGATGAACCTATGCATGAGGAAAAAGCATTAGTATCTCGAGTTGAAAAGAAATTTGAATGGGTCATAGATAGTGGTTGTTCACATCACATGACTGGAGATAAAAATAATTTTGTGAGTTTGAAGAAACATGATGGTGGTGTTGTTAGATTTGGTGAAAATACTCCTAAGCTTATTATTGGAGTTGGATCTATTTCTTTGGATGGAAAGACTAACACTGACAATGTATTACTTGTTGATGGACTTAAGCACAATTTGTTGAGTGTTGGACAGCTAGTGGACAAGGGTTATCAACTGAACTTCATAAATGGAAAGTGTAATATCAAGAGAAAAATAGGAGACTTGATAGAATATGGTACTAAATCCAGAGGTAATGTATTTGAACTAAACACATATGAATCTTCTTGTTTTATTGCAAAGGTTGATGACAGTTGGTTATGGCACATAAGATTTTGTCATGTTAATTTTGACAACATTGTGAAGGCAAGTATGACAAAAGTAGTAAGCCTAAAATTGGTAAGCCATCTAACACTATGTGTAGAGAATGTGTTATGGGGAAACAAACTAGAAGCACCTTCAAGAGCAAAGCCTATTCAGAAAAATGGAAGTTGGATCTGGTGCATACAGATCTGTGTGGCCCTACAAGAACAAGATCATACTATGGTGAAAGGTATTTTATACTTTTTGTTGATGACTTTTCTATAATGATGTGGGTTACATATTTGAGAGACAAATCTGAGGCATTTGACAAATTCAAAATATTCAAGGCAAAAGTTGAGAATGAATCTGGTTTAAAGATGCAATGTTTGAGATCAGACAGAGGAGGAGAATTTACATCAGAACTATTTAATATATATTGTGAAGAAAATGGAATACATAGACAAACTTCAGCTCCTAGAACTCCACAACAGAATGGGATAGTAGAGCGAAGAAACTTAACTATATTAGATGCTGCTAGGACTATGTTGCTGGAAGGAAATGTATCACATGTTCATTGGAGAGAAGCAGTTGGCACTACTGTATACACATTAAACATAATTTAGACCAGGGAAGGCACAGTGGTAAGAAACAAGGCTAGACTGGTATGTAAAGACTACTCACAACAAGAAGGCATAGACTATGAAGAAACATTTGCACCTGTTGCTAGACTGGAAGTTGTGAGACTATTCCTTGCTTATGCTGCACATAAAGAATTCAAAGTGTATCAGATGGATGTGAAATCAGCATTCTTGAATGGTGATCTAGAAGAAGTGTACATTGAGCAACCTGATGGTTTTCCTTTGATAGATGATGAAAACATGGTTTGCAGACTGAAGAAGGCACTGTATGGATTGAAACAAGCACCGAGGGCATGGTATGCAAGACTGGATAAACATCTAATTCATCTTGGTTTCACAAAAGGTAATGCAGACAGTAATTTGTATTTAAGAACTGATGAAGATGGAATCTTAATTATAGAAGTTTTTGTTGATGATATCATTTTTGGAGGAAATGATAAAATGAGTAAGAAGTTTGCTAAAGAAATGGAGAATGAGTTTGAGATGTCAATGATTGGTGAGATGAAATTTTTTCTTGGTTTGAAAATTAATCAGAGTAAAAATGGCATATTTATATCTCAGACCAAGTACCTTAAGGAAATTTTGAATAAATTTGGAATGGAATATTGTAAACTTGTTGGTACACCCATGGTAATAGGGAACAAACTAACTAAAAGTGATGAGACTCAAAGTGTTGGGAAGACTAAGTACATGTCAATGATTGGAGGTCTACAATATTTGACACACACTAGACCAGATATTACCAATGCAGTTGGAATTGTGGCCAGATATCAGGCAGATCCTAAAGAGACACACTTTGCTACTGTGAAAAGAATTTTCTGATATCTGAAAGGAACAGTAGAGTATGGATTATGGTATGAAACATCTGATGATTTTACATTGCAGGCTTTTACTGATGCTGATTGGGCAGGTAATGTGGATGATAGGAAGAGCACAAGTGGCAGAGCATTTTTCCTTGGAAAAAGGATGGTTTCTTGGTTGAGCAAGAAGCAGAATTGTATTTCTCAATCTACTGCTGAGTTAGAGTATGTTTTTGCTGCAATAAACTATACACAAGTTGTTTGGATGATAAAAATGCTGAAGGACATTGGAATAATTTTCAAAGAACTAGTGGTTATCCATTGTGATAACAACAGCATAGCGAATATGTCAAAGAATCCTGTAATGCATTCAAAGACTAAACACATTTCCATCAAGTATCATTTCTTAAGGGAGAAGGTAGAAAACAGAGAGATCAAACTGGAGTATATTAGCACAAAGGAACATATAGAAAATATATTTACCAAACCTTTGCCAAAAGATTATTTTGAATATCTTAGAGGCATGCTTGGGGTGATGACCCCTCCCAGTGAAAACTAAATGATGCAGATGTGCATCAGTCCAGTGGATCTCAGAGTCATATCATTCTCTGGACTTGATGTATGGATCTACTCCTTAGGGGGAGTGATCGCAGAAAATACTGGAGTACATTTAGGTGATCTTATACCTAGCTGATTGGACATGAAGATTTTAAAAACCAAAATCTTACAGAAGACTACAAGTGAACTATGGCACCCTTTGCCATTGCTGCCAAAGGGGGAAGGAATCTATGAGAAAATCCCTACTATTTTGGGAAATTTATGTTGAGGATATTAAGAAGATTTTATTGAGAGAGAAGACTTTTGGGTTGATGCATATGGATTTTCCCATATGTTTCCATCATTGCCAAAGGGGGATATTGTTGGATGATATTAATTTTGGTTACTGATCATGCTATTGATATTCATGTTTTGTCACTGATGTCAACATATACTTCTATGGAGAAGGCAGACTGACTACTTAACTGGAACGAGTGTACGGACACTGTACGGATGATTCAGAAGGATCAAAGTTGGATTTATGCAGAAGGATGTGTCCTGAACTTACTCCTAAGGTCACTTGAATTTATGTTACATTATGTGGATGTTACAGTTCATTTGGTGAAGACTGGTTTTCTGGATTGCAACTGTGATTCTAGACATAATAGGTCTCTGTGTTTCAAGTATATCTTTCTAATGGAGATATTTTAGAACTTGCAAGCTTATTGATGGATAGCCAACATATGTTAGAATAATGGGTTTTTTTTTATTGTTGATTGAAGACTGACGATGTCAGCTGTGGCATGTACTCTGGAGAAGACCTATTTCCAGGCTGACTTCAGACATGCAGTGTGTGGAATTAATTGTGAGCATGAATTGCAGATCTGAAAGTATATGTAATGAATTTTAAATGTTGTATAATTTTCTTAGATACCATGTGTATCTTAGCAAGGGGCTATGCAATTATTTTTATGATGGAAAGCCTTAATTGGCTGACCTAATTAATTACGTATTAGGAAATCTTAATTGGCCGACCTAATAAGCTATTGTGTAAGGGTATATATGGAAGATATATTCTTGTGGAGAAGTGTAACAGAGAAAAGAAGAGAATGAATGTGTGAAATATGTGAAGCTTGTTGACTGCTGGATGCAAGGAAAGTTGATACTTCATTAGAACTAATCAAGCAAAGATATTTGCTGGCAGATAGTTCTCTGATTGTGTATTTTCTTTATACACTTGTGCGGATTGTAAATCCTCGAGGGTGGGTTTAACCTTATTTAGGCAGTGTGCCTTGGTAGTGAGCCTACTATTTCCTTTGACTCCTAACAGGGTCTGTCTCCTAATAGGGATTGTGTACTGTAATGTTGTAACAAGCTCCTAACAAGGCTAATATCTTTTAACAGGGATACTATACTCTCAGTACATTATTTGTGGGTGTTAATTCCCACCAGGGTTTTACCTTTAACAGGGTTTCATCGACAAAAAATATTGTGTTTTGGTGTTGTCTATTATTGTGTTATCATTTACATTTGTAGATTTGATTTATAAAGTATAAAGTTGAAAAATCTATATCACAATTGATTCACTCCACCTCTCAGTTGTCTTGTGGATTGTTATTCGTAACATATCCCAATGATGACAATGTGATTCACATGCTTGAACCATCTAACCAATCAGTTAATGTGATTATCATTAAAGACAAAAGGAGCCCGAATCTGCTAATGTGATAATGAGGAATCAAACTAAATTTACCCTTAAGGGAGTGACTTCATTGTCAAAACAAATTATGACATTAAATCCATCGACAACAAAGAAAATAGTCACATAAATCCCAGCTGTGAATTACAATTAGGTTGACCAATTTCAAAGAAATCCAGCCCAAATTTACATCTTGGAGTTACTTAAGATCTCACCATCACATAAGGAAATCCTTTAAATGGTTCTTTTAGAAACAAATGTAGCCAAGGACTTTGGTGTTGATCGGTTCCAAACTATGGTAGCCCATCTAACTTAACCTTACTACCTATATGTTTTAGAAGAAGATGATAAATCACTGAATCATCCACATAACAAACCCCTACACATAGAGGTTTTGATCCATAAAAAAAAAGTCAAACACATCTTGATAGATGGAGGTGCCGGTTTGAACATTTGTACACTGAAGCTTGCGTCAACATTAGGTTTCTCAGAATGAGCTATAGATCCTAGAAGAAAGATCACCATAAAGGCTTATGATGAAGAAGAAAGGTCATAAAAAGGATTGGTTGTGTTACCTATCAGGGTTGGACCCATTGAGAGAGATGTGATTTTCCAAGTGTTGGATTTACTATTAGCATATAACATTTTATTAGGGAGACCATGGATTCATGACATGCAGGCGGTTCCCTCAACCTATCATCAATGTGTAAAATTCCCACACAATGGAGTGGAGGTTTCTATTCTAGCAGATAAAACATACTCCTGTAACACCTTTAAACAAGAAGACAAAATGATTCTGCATAATAAGGAAGCATCAACTGATTAAGGATCTTAAAATTCCTGGGTGACACTCATGAAAGATTTTGAGGAGAAATTTAAAATTACCAACACAAGTATGGGAGAATATCAAATACACTCTTTTCCCTTACTGGATAATCTCCCCGCATCCCCTAGATCTTATGGCAAGCCCTCATCATCATTCAAACCTACTAGTACTCAGAAATTGGAGATACATGAAGGGGCTGGTATGGTAAAAGTTGTGTGTGTATATTTGTGCACCTGTTGCCTATTACACAACACTTCAATAAGTCATTCTGTTAGTGAGAAACAAGGGTTATTAAGCATATAAGACCCTAACATCGACCTATTGCTTTCTAACTAGGGCGAGTGTAGAAAATAACTTAAAAGCCCTCAAATTATGCTAAATACTAGTGACATAAACAACCTAGCATGAAAGATTTAGTTTAAAAATAACTATTTAACTATTTAAACATGCATATTACTAAAAAATGAACATTATAACTATGTAAGAAAGTGACTAATGGAGTGTGTATGAAGCTAGGAAGGAATGGGTAGCATAACAATGCTTTGAGATTCCTTCAAAATCTTGGCATAACAACACTACTATTCAAAATTTGAGG
>MU224401.1:2644308-2657567 GCA_018584345.1 Thuja plicata
ATTTATAGAGGAATGGGAGAGAGAGAGGGGAGACAAGGTTCATTAATGGAGCCCCTAAGGTCATTAATGAGGTGTAAGAGCCATTAATGCCTTGGGAATTAATGAGGGATGGGAAAGAGGGAATATCTATTAATGGGTCATTAATGAAATTCATTTAAGAGGCATGGGAGGGTGTAAGGCTCAGCTTGACAAGTTGGTCCTTAGAGAAGTCATGCTTGTGAAAGTTGACTTTCTCAAGTGGGTTGAGTTGTTAATCATTCCTTAATGGAATGTGACAACATTAGGAGGTGTGTTAGGGTAGAATTAGAATTAGGATTAGATTGGCGTGGGGGGAATAGGTTGAGATGGGTTAGAACCCAATGTAGAAGTGGTTGAGATAGGTTAGTTTGGGGTTTAAGGGAATATAAATGAAATGAATTAAACTTATTTAATTCATTCAAAATATAGGAATTAATTATTTAAGCATTTTATTGCTTTTTAATAATTAAGGGGACTGTAGCCATTTTAATTAAATTAAATAGTCTAGGGGAATGGGTTATTTGCAAGTGGATAATTGATGTAGGGATTTATTTAATTCCTTTGTAATTAAATACTATAGCCATGTTGAATTTGTTTTGATTTAATTGGTTTAAATTGATTTGAATTGTATGGCTATAATAGTTAATATAATTCAGTGATAAAAATCACCTAGGACATTAAATTTGATTTTAAAAATGAATTATGCCAACATAACATTGTCATGACATAATTGGGGGTATGATCACACTTAGGGAAAATAGGGTCTATAGTTGGAACAAACCAAATTTAGGTGGTTTCATTTTCCCCTCTTTGAATTGATGTGCGAGCAGTGCATTGATTCAAAGAAAGTTTTTGATTTTGACTTTAGAAAGATTGAGAATTCTGTTCTTGGTTGACGAATGAAATTTTGATGAGATTAGTCTCGCACTTGGTCAAACAAAATTGATAGAATTTATTTTGAACTTGGTTGTCGTCCAAAAATGAATAAAAGATCTTAAAAGATACCAATTCTGAACTTGGTTGTCGTCCAAAGATTGGTAATACTGATTCTGAACTTGGTTGTCGTCCAAAAGCCAGTATGAAGCTGCCAGGAGCTTAATTAGAATCTTTTAAAAATGAGGAAACACAAGATATCCAGCTTATGAGAACCAAAGATTTCTATCCAACAATTCTAACTTTAGTCAAGGAAACTATTATGCCCCTAGTTTGTTTGATAACAAAGTCATTTTAATGCTGTTTTGAGAAAAAAAATGATTGATGATAGTGTGATCATGCCCCCTCGAGAACAAAATCGAAGGAAAAGAATAAAATACCTCTATTGAAATAATGTATCACTTGCAGGGGTTGGTGAGGTCAAGAAATAATGGTTTAGAAGAAGTGAAGAAATGGGGGTGTGTTTAAGAGTAAACACACTGGTATCAAGTTAATCATGTTTAAAATGTGAGTTCAATTTTGTTCCCGATAGATCAGAGATTTTGGGAACTATTGATATTAGTATTATAGATGGTGTAGTTAACTTGGATTTAGAAGAAGAAAAATTATATTAATTTGGAGCTCAAAATGCCTTAATGCTTTTTCTTTCTAGTTTATGCCGTATGCAATTTTATAAAAAATGTAATGATATGAAGACTCTTAGGACTTTGTCACTGGTATGCAAATGTATATCTTTTTATCATCATTGGGAACTCTTTGGAAATAATACCATCTGATAGTACAACAAACACTAATACCCACTGATATTATGAAAGTATGAATACTATATTTTTATTTTGAAATGTCGGAAATAGACTTAGGTATCAAGGCATAGAAGCTAGGATAACAAAATAGTCACCTTCCTTTTAATATACCAGGTTCTGCGTAAGGAAAGATATTGAACCCGCAATGACCTTGAAAATTTATATCCTTGGGTACATTTATGATTCGTATACCTTGGTGAGAATCTGGATTAGAAAATAGACAAGGAAATTGTTTCAACCTCACCATAGTTTACACATAACAAAGATCGAGATATATGCGGCTATCCACCCATAGTGGTAGCTCTTACCATAAACATTCAAGTTAGGTGAAATTTATAGGAACATTTGAAACAATCACCGTACACAAAAAACCAAGAAAACATTATTCCCCCATCCTTGTGACTCTTTGTCCTTGCGCAGACGTCATTGAGTAACTAAGAAGATATAACAAATCATCAATTGTGAATCAAGCAAATAAAATTTATAATTACTTAGATGCCCTAGTTGAAAACATCATCAGGACATAAAAGAATCATAATCAAACCAATATTAAACTATGTTTTTAAGTAGTACTTGTTCATTCATATGTCAAAACACAGTAAAAGATTCATCAATCAGAAAATTGGAAGACAAGCAATATGGTGTTCCCTGTCTGTGCATTGATAGGATAATCCATTCATGTTTGCGATCCAAGATAGCCTTGTAGGAACTCCATTAATGTAAATTTCATGTCTGGATATGTGATGTTTTGAAAAGACACCCTTGTTTTGAAAAGTGACATCATTTTGCATGTATCAAGAAACATTATGTTTGCGAGGCAAACCATCCTAGAGAAACCTAGCAAGTGCAACCTATCATGCCAGAAAAGATGCCCCCAGTACAAAATGACTTATTCCTAAGATGTAAATGCAGACAAATCCCAAGCGAGGATAAGATAACCATTGAGGAAATGAAGTCAGTGGTTGAGCACAGGTATAATTACGAAGGATTAGTATCAGTAGTGCATTGATAGATGGAGTACCAAAACACAAGTGACGCCTGATTGCCAGGTTTTCACCACTTGGCAAGATCTTTTCTTTTCTTTTTGCTACTAAGATACCTGTTTTACCAGGTTGTCATCAAGGCACTTTTCTCTTTTTTCAAATTTTTTGCTATTTTTGCTTTTTTGAATGTTTTTGTAGTATCAAGGTACCTGTTTGCTAGGTTTTCACCAAGGATACCCTTTCTATAGGACCTTTTTCCACTATTTTTGGATTTCTTCAGGATCAATTTTCTGAATGTTTTTTCGGTATTTTGTGAGAACTTTTTGCTGTACAGGATCTGCTAGTCAAATATCAAGCGTAGAACCGCTTCAAATGTAGAGTGTTGATAGGATCAGGAAGAATGTCTCCCTTAGGTGTAGCCAGTTGATAAGCTCCAGTCCCAAAAGTGACAGTGATAACATAAGGTCCCAACCACTTAGGTTTAAATTTTCCTTTCTTCTCTCTGTTAGGCTACTTCTTAGGATTCTCTTTGAGGATGAGATCCCCCACTTCAAATTTGTGTGGTTTGAACTTCTTGTTGTAGCCTTTGGACATACATGCTTGGTACACTTTGAGGTTGTCAAATGCTTGTTGTCTGCGCTCATCTAGTAAGCCCAGAGAATTCACTCTATCTATGAGGTACTGCTCATTAGTAACCAGACCTTGTAAATATATCCGCAAAGATGGGATCTCAACCTTAATAGGTAATATTGCTTCAGTGCCATAGACTAAAGAAAATGGCATGGCTCCACTTGGTGTTCTTATGCTTGTTCTGTAGGCCCATAGCGCTAGATTCAGTTGTAGATGCCAGTCTCTGCCAGACTTGCTCACAGTTCGGTGTAGGATCTTGAGAATATTTTTGTTTGATGCCTCAACCTGTCCATTACCTTGAGGGTAATATATTGAGAAGCAATGTTGAGTGATATGAAACCGTTCACATAGGTCATCAATGTCTTGATTTTTAAATTGGCCCCCATTGTCAGTTACAATTGAAGAGGGTATCCCATATCTAAAAATAATATAATTCAGAATGAACATAGCCACCTATTTGCCTGTGGCTTTGATTAGCAGCACGACTTCGAGCTACTTTGTGAAATACTCAGTGGCCGTAATGATGAATTTGTGTCCATTTGAAGAATTGGGATATATTTGTCCAACCAAGTCAAAGGCCCATTGCTAAAATGGCCAATGTGTTATGAAAGGTATAAGTTCTCTGGCAGGAGCATGGATGAGATTTCCATGTGTCTGGCATTTAAGACATGTTCTTGAAAACTGAATAGCATCTTTTTCCATGGTAGGCCAGTAATAGCCTACTCTAAGTAGTTTCTTTGCTAATGAAAAGTCATTTGAGTGTGATCCACATACACATTCGTGGACCTTTTTTAATGCTAGATTTGACTCTTCGAGTTCTAAAAACCTAAGAAGTGTACCATCGAGACTGTGTTGATATAGGTTGTTAGTTATGAGGACGTAACGTGATGTTGTCCTAATTAGGGATCTTTTCTCATTTATGGATAGATTGTTAGAGATGGTTTGGTCAGAAAGGTAAGCAATGATATTGGCATACTAAGATTGGTCTAGGGTGTTCAAAGCACATATTACCTGGTATTCAGGGGTATCAAAGGCGGGATAGGATAGTTATTCCACCAAGAAGTCATAGTGGAATTGATGTTCTTCCAGTTGTAACATGGATGCTAAGGTAGCCATAACATCTGCAACTTTGTTCTCTAATCTTGGTATCTGTTGGAATGTGATGAATACAAAGTATTTCTTTAGGTCATCAACTAGTTGCTTGTAGGGCATCAAATTCTCATCTTTTGTTGATATTCCCCATTGACTTGATTGATAATTAGTTGGGAGTCACCATACACGTGTAACTCTACACTTTTCCATTCCATAGCTAGTTTAAGGCTGTTTACCAACGCTTCATATTCTAAAATATTGTTGGTGCATGGAAACATCAATTTGTAAGATTTGGGAATCTTGTAACCTTGAGGAGTTATGAATAGGACCCCTGCTCCAGAGTCTTGTTGAGTAAATGAACTGTCAAAGTACATCTTCCATGGATATTCAGTTAGGTGCATGATTGTTTCAGCAGGGAATTCAATTAGCAAAGGTTCATCATCTTGGAGTGGTGAATCAGCTAATTGATCTACAAGGACTTTCCCTTTAATAGCTCTCCTTTCTATATATTCAATGTCAAACTCAGTTAGAATAAAGACCCATTTTTCCAAACTTCCTATTAATGTTGTTCTGTTTAAAAGGAACTTTAGAGGATCAATCTTAGTAATGAGTTTCACAGTATGAGAGAGCATGTAGTGCCTTAATTTTTGTGATGTGAAGACAACTGCTAAGTATGCTTTTTCAATAATGCTATAATTGAGCTCATAGGCGACCAATATTCTACTAATGTAGTAGATAGCTCTTTCTTTCTTTGTTTTATCCTCTTGTGCTAGCAATACTCCTAGGGATGTAGCTGTAGCTGAGATGTATAGGAGTAGGGGTTTTCCATGAATAGGCACCATAAGAATAGGAGGAGTAGCTAGGTATTCTTTCAATTCTCTGAAGTTTTCTTCATAGTGTTCATCCCATTTGAAGGTAACCCCTTTATGTAGTAATTTTTTAAAGGGTTGTGCCCTATCTGCAAGTTGGGACATGAATCTCCTGATGGACTGAAGTTTCCCTTGTAGCATCCTCATTTGACTAATGTTGCGTGGAGGAGCCATCTCTAGTATAGCCTTAACTTTGGCGGGGTCTACCTCAATTCCTTTTTTTGAAATAATGAATCCTAGGAGCTTCCCTGATTGGACCCCAAAGGCACATTTCTTAGGGTTGAGTCTGAGTTGGAACTGTTCCATTCGATCCAATATCTTTCTTAGGTCAGCAATGTGAGTACCTCTTTCTTTGGATTTAGCTAATGTGTCATCCACGTAGTCCTCCATGTTCTTGTGCATCATGTCATGGAATATAGTTGTCATGGTTGTTTGATATGTTGCACCGAAATTATTTATCCCAAATGGCATGACGTTCCAGCAAAATGTGCTCCTGTGCATGTAAATGCAGTTTTCTCTTGATCTTCAGGGGTGATTTTGATTTGATTATAGCCCGAGAATCCATCCATTAAAGAATACATCTGGTAGCTTGTTGTGAGGTCTATAATCATGTCAATGTTAGGTAGAGGGAAGTCACCTTTCAGACATGCTTTGTTCAAGTCTCTGAAGTCTATATAGATCCTGATAGATTTATCCATTTTAGATACAGGGACCACATTGGAGATCCATCCTGCATAGGCAATGACTCTGATAAATCTAGCCTTTAGTAATTTCTCTAGCTCTGCTTTTACTGATAATGCAACATGAGGATGCATCTTTCAATTTTTTTGTTTCACGGGCTTGATCCTGGGAGCTATAGATAAGTGGTGCATGATTAGATTAGGATCCAGCCCTGGCATATTAGTATAAGACCATGCAAAGTTGATCTTCTTTTCCTTCAAGAACTCCGTGAACTGTGTCTTCTCCTCTTCTAATAAAGATTGTGCAAGTTGGACTATTTGAGGATTTTCAATAGTGCCCAAATTTATTGGCTGTGTTGGTTCAATCAGTACTGAAGACCTTTCCTAAAAGTGTTTGGGGAGGATATCAAGAGTCTCATCCTTTGGTGTCTCTGAGAGGTTTTCACCATTGGATACATCTTTTTTCTTTACTATTTTGGGATCTGATATTGCCACAGAGTGGTTTTCACCACCAGTCCCCTTTTTCTTTTTCTTTTTTAGTTTTCGACTGAGAAACCTGATATCCTCCTATGACATGTTCTTGCTCCTTGCATTGGTGGAAGAAGGGTAAGGTTCACAAGCATTGAGATAACAAGCTAGGGTGTGGTCATTGGGAAAGTCTAGGATAGGAGTAGGATTTATTTTAGTACAATCAATTAGGTCTAGAAGTACCAATGATAGGAAGTCAGATTCTGGGAAGGACAACATCGCGCTAGCATCAAGACCATTAACTGACATGATGTGGCATGTTAAGTTAATTTCTACAATAGTTAGATCAATAAGAGTGAGATCATCATTAAAAGGGTCATTGTTAGTTATATGTGGACCAAACTCTAGTGACTCTTCAGTAGAGATCTCATCATCATCTCTTCGTAAAAGGAGGCTTCTTGCTTGTAGCCTATGAAATTCGTCTAGACTTATGTATTCACCAGTTTCTTCATCAATGATTGGTGGAAGGAACTCTTCTTCTGCTTCAGGATTATCAGTGTCATTTGGAGGAGTGTCAGATTGTTTATGAGGAGCTGAAGGTTCTGCAAACATGTGAATTGTATCTATCCTAATATCTTCAGTGGCAACATATAGCTCTTCCCATTCATAGTCATGAGAGTCAGTGACCTCATCATTGGATCTATTCAGGTATTCAACAATAGTTATTTGATGCACCCAGCTAGCTACCTATAGATAAAAGTGTGGTAGATCAAGGACATGTGAAAATGTGACTAATTTCCCCCAGTTTGGATGTAAATCATGTTGTCAGGGTGTCTCTTGAGTAATTATTGCTACGGTGTCTCCTACCTCTTGAATGGGAGGTTGTGCTAGCCAAGGGGTGTGAAGATCTTGTGGTACCTCAAAGTTGGGTACATAGCATTCTCCTTGGTAGTTGGGGTCCTCTGTGCCAACAAGTAATAATATTTCATAGGACCACTACTCTAGTTCATCTATTTCATCACTCCCCTTGTCTGAGTGTGGACTCCTTTTTGAAGTGGGTTTATCAGTTTTAGCATTAAAACCCAGTCCTATTTTGTCTCTGGTATTCCAGAAATCCATGGGTATAGGTTCAATAAGCCCTTGTCCTATGTCATTTAGAGGTCCTTTTCCTTTGTATCCTATTTGTTTGAGGAAATCATATCCATTGCCATACTATTCTGGGGATATCTTCACATGTTTGACCTCAGATTCCACTGGTTCTCCTTTGTAAAGCCAGTCCAAGACTGCCTGTTCTTTTGTGTTATCTGAAGAAGATGTGGATGCCTTTACCATACCAGTTGCTTTGTATGATTCTATCTCCTTAGATGCTGTAGGTGTGAATGTCGATGAAGGTTTTCCATAGGATCTTGGTGATATGGGTAACTCTATTAGTGAGGGAGTCAAATCAAGCTTGTACTCTCCCATACCTCTTTCTTCAAGTTTCAAGGTTTTGCTAAAACTCTTCATAACCATGTCCTTGGTAGTTTTAGGAGCAACTGTATTCATAGCCTCTTTATTATGTGGGATCATGCTACCTACTTTGATATTATTACAAGTGTAGTTAGCATCTGTAGGAATCGTCACTTCCACCCCATTATGTGGGAATTTTATGCATTGGTAGTAAGTAGATGGCACAGCTTGCATTTTGTGAATCCATGGTCTCCCCAATAGGATATTGTAGGCTAGGGGAAGATCCAGAACTTGACATATGATGTTCCTCTCAATCGGTCTGACTCTAATAGGTAGAACAATAAGACCTCTGGAGGATCTTTCTTCCTCATCATAAGCTTTGATGGTTATCTTGTTTCTAGAGTCAATTGTTTGTTCAGAGAGACCTAGTCTCTTGATTAGATCAAGTGTACACATATTCAATCCTGCACCTCCATCTATCAACACGCGTCTAACATGGGATCTATGAATTAGGACTTAGATATGGAGAGGTTGATTATGTGGATGTGTCAATGACTTATCATCCTCTTCAGAAAAGGAGAGGTAATGTGGCGCAGAGATGTGATTGACCATCGCTTGGAATTTGTCTATATCAATATCCTTTGGGACGTTAGCAGTATGTAGAGCTTGTTCTAGGATTTCCCTATGTACTGTGGATATTTTGAGCAACTCAAAAATGGAAATTTTGGTAGAGGTTTGTTGCAATTGGTCTACCAAGTCATATTTTGCTCCAGGAATAGTAACCACGTGTTTTGCTGCTGGTTTAGGAATAGTTATGATCGGAACCTTGGATGTCGATGCCAGTTTTGGAGGTCCCTTGATTGTGACCTATGCTTGTCTCCATGTTATGACATTGGAGTGGAATGAGAAACCTTTGATTGTGACCAAATTAATTGACTCAGTCTTGATGTCTAGCATATTGATCACATTGTCATTTTTGGAATAGGTGTAGTTTACCTCATTACTCTTCCCTTTAGATGTTTCTCCTTGATTGTAATTAGGAAAAGGTTTTTTAAATGTGGTATGATCCTCATTGGTAGTGTGTCTATCTACTTTGATCTTACCTCCTTCAATGAGGTCTTGGATGACATATTTAAGCTTGATGCAATTTTTAGTCTCGTGTCCCTTGTTTTTGTGGAAGACAAAATAGGAATTATCATCCCACCACCTAGGTTTGACCATTGGTTCCCATGGTTTGGAATCCAGGATTGTGAGAACTTTGTTATCCAATAGTGCCTTCAAAACAGTCTCAAGAGGTTTCCCCAAAGGAGTGAATGTTCTTTGAGGTTTTGACGTCCATGTTCGACCCTTTCTATTATCATTGTTTTCTTTGGTACGGGAGTTGTTACCATAGCATCTTTGCTTTCTTGCATGCATGCTATTGGTTAGGTTGAATACCTCAGGTTTAGAATTAATGTTAGAGGTGTCAACCACTCCATCATTAACAACATTCTTGTTTTGCTTCCACCATTTAGGTTTAGAGTTGGAGTTGATAGTTTTGTTTTCATTTTGAAGGGTGATCTCTCCTCTTTTGACCATGACTTCCTCCATACGGAGGGAATTTTTAATCATTCTGTCGAAGATTGGAGAGTCTTGCATTTGCAATGCATAGTTCAATTTGGGCACTAGGTTATTAACAAAGATCTCCATCTTCTCCGATTTGGTAATGGCCCTTGAATATCGTGCAAAAATCTTCCTCCATCATTGTAGGAAGTGTGTAAATGATTCATTAGTTCTCTTTTTGGTATTACATAGATCCATCATAGTTACATCATCTTGGATGTTGTAGGAGTAATGTTGGATGAATCGTTGGATCAAATCCTCAAATGTTTTGACCTTAGGGTTCAGTTTTGAGAACCATTCCATGGCATTACCTCCTAGCCTTCCTGGAAACAGTCGCATGAGGTATGTAGGTTCATGCATGTACTCTATGCTTAGAGCAAAGAATTACCTCACATGATCATGTGGGTCAGTTTTGCCTGTGTATTTGTCATACTTCAGTCTTGCCACATTGGGAGGAAATGGGACCATAGTGATACCCTTGTAAAAAGGAAATGGACAAATGACATCCAAAGAGTATTTTGTCTTGGGTTTCTCTTTTTCCTATTTGAGGTTTGTGAGCTCTATTTGCATCAAATTGAGTTTTTTGGTGAGAATAAATATAGGATTTGGTACCTCCTTTTCTTTGAGCTTTTCTACATCATAATCCTTGGGTAATTTGAGACATGTGGATGCTAGATGGAGGAAGTACTTTTCTTTATCGTCATCAATTATCCGTTCCAATAACTTGTGGAATCATTTACTCTGTTTGAGTTTTTTGTACTCATCTTCAGGGATCTCCCCTTCAAATTTGGGTCCTTCCTCCTTATCCGTATCTTCAGGCTTTTGGTGTTTGCCATCATTATATTCCTCAAAAGCCTCACTCCATCTGCGAGTGTCGCTATCCATTTGTGGGGAATCTAGATTGAGTAGGGAACTACGAGAAGTTTCTCCTTAAAAGTGTGGTGTTTTAGGAGGCACTTTTGATCTTTTAGACATGTACTTGTTGCATCTTTTGTTAACCATGAAGTTATTTCTCAACTTTGTCAACATTTTCCAATAGTGTAAGTGAGAGTTTCAAACCGTTCAAGTGGGTGTGTCTGGGTAAAAGTAACTGTTTGTTGTTGGTGGACGTAAATGATTCTAGTGTCAGAGGGTTAGAATGCCCTGATAGTGAGCTAGGAACCAAGTTGTTGGTAGAAAGTGGGTAGACCACACATATTGAATTGATCATGAAAGAATACCTAAGCATGCAAGGTAGACATTTGGAAGAGTTTTGAAACTTCAACAGGGAGACTAGAAAAGACAATAGGAACCAGCTAAAGAGCCAAAAGGGTATCCTAATCAACTAAAAATTTCTAGGAATGACTTCTCCAAGTACCCTCTATCCTAGATGTGAGCTCCCAGATGCAAGCCTCTAATGACACCAAATGCGAGCCTAAACCCTAGATGCAATTTTATGCTGACCAAATGCGAGATAGCATACCAGATGCAATCCAAAACACCAGATGTGATACAGAGTATAAAAGATGCGATTTTATGATGCCTTTGTTAGTTTTTGTCAGTTTTGAAATTTGTATTTTGGGAGTTCATGCAGTTTGTCTGATCTATGATCATGTTTGGAGACTTGCCAGTGAGTGAAAAATACATGTATCTGAAGGTTTAAATATTGTTGTTTGTTTGAAGGACCTTATCTTTTTAGTGATTTTTCACGTACGTCAAATAGATTTGAATTTGTTAGGAGGGTGAAATAGACACTCATCATTTCCTATTCTCTAGGTGGAGGATGGAAATCATTTTTTGTTGACTCAGGTACACACTCAAATGCTAATCAAAATATAGCCATCACCAAGCACGCAATGACTCCATTCATGATGTTGTATTAGCCAACTCCAAACGCAAGTGAGGGAAAAATATGATGAGTGTCTTGGGGCAATTAATTTTTTATTTGCGCAAAGATTATCACCCTTTCAGGGGTGAATCAGGAATTCTTTCAGTTGAAGTTGTTGTAGATTATTGGGCAATCCGTTTGAAACCGTCCCCCATAGAATTGCACAAGGCAAAATTTAGGCGTATAGCCCTATGAGTACCTGGATATATGTAGTCTCACAAGCAAGATTCAAGAGGCTCTGATCTACATATACCCAAGCATGTTCAAGGAATGACGTTGAAATTCCATGAACAAAACCAGATCCGTCTTCTGAGGCTTTAGCCTATGAGGAAGAAATTATTTATAGTGAGTTGGAAGGGTTGGCGTAAAAGCTGTCCTGACTTGGGTTATTCTCGGGAGATTTTTTCCTCAACCGGCAGGCCCTCTACTATTAAATATGCATACAAAGGGTTGGCGAGCTTTGGATGTCTGGATTTTGGATTCTCCCAAAGAAGAAGAGCATACTCTCCTAATCTAATCAGTTTTCTCCCAAAATAGAATCAAACAAAGTGGTTCTTTCCCTCAAGCAATGTTGTGCCTGATTTAGATGTTCCTATTTTAATGAAAACAAGATTGCTTGAAAAAGAGATTCACCTTGTTCAATTTAGCCACAATATTTAGTGAGTTTGCTTGTTCAATTTCTGTGTCCCAAAAATGAATTTATATAGTTGAACTTGTTCTTTGATCCACAAGGCTTAGTAATTTGTGTTGTTCATTTACTGATCCCAAAAGAATTATACAATTTGATTGCTTGTTCAGTTAACTCCAAATTTTGTTCAACCCATAAACTGAGGTGTGAGTTTCTGATTTTCCTTAAAAGGAAAAGAGCATTGTCCTCTAGTCAGTGTAGTGATAGATCGGAAAATTTTCCTTAGTGTTTAAAGCAAGTAAATAGAGGTCAAGATGGGGGTTGGGCAACCTGAAAAACTAAGTTAGTTTGTTATGTAGAAACTCCCATGAAAAAACGTTAATATCAACCTGCAAACAACCGTTAAGCTTTTCAAAAGACCAAAGAAGTCAAAACACGCAAACGTTAGTGGTAGGAAAAGTAGTTCACTAAAATTTTCACCAGATGCGATCCGAAAATACAGAAAGCGACACAAAACCGGATGCAACTTTCCTTACCAGATGCGATTCAATGTTTACCAGATGCGAGCCTAAATAAAAAATGATCTAGGAAATCCCAGATGCGAGCCTTGTTTGCTACAGTGCGAGGGCGTATCCTAGATGCGATCTTGAATGACCAAAAATGACCCTGTAACAGAATTCTAGGCATGCAAATTAGTGAAAAAGTGATACAAAATGTGGCCAAGTTGGAAATCGAGCCCCACGGTGGGTGCTTGAAATGTGTGTGTATATTTGTGCACCTGTTTCCTGCGACACAACACTTCAATAAGTCATTCTGTTAGTGAGAAACAAGGGTTAATGAGCATATAAGACCCTAACATTGACCTATTACTTTCTAACTAGGATGAGTGTAGAAAATAACATAAAATCCCTTAGATTATGATAAATACTAGTGACATAAACAACCTAGCATGAAATATTTAGTTTAAAAACAATTATTTAACTATTTAAACATGCATATTACTCTAAAATGAACATTATAACTATGTAAGAAAGTGAAAAATGGAGTCTGTATGAAGCTAGGAAGGAATGGGTAGCATAAAAATGCTTTGAGATTCCTTCAAAATCTTCTCATAACAACACTACTATTCAAAATTTGAGGCTTATTATGAGCTCTAAATCCCTTCAATTTATAGAGGAATGGGAGAGAGAGAGGGGAGACAAGGTTCATTAATGGAGCCCCTAAGGTCATTAATGAG
>MU224401.1:2657617-2703490 GCA_018584345.1 Thuja plicata
AGAGAGAGGGGAGACAAGGTTCATTAATGGAGCCCCTAAGGTCATTAATGAGGTGTAAGAGCCATTAATGCCTTGGGCATTAATGAGGGATGGGCAAGAGGGAATATCCATTAATGAGTCATTAATGGAATTCATTTAAGAGGCATGGGAGGGTATAAGGCTCAACTTGGCAAGTTGGTCCTTAGAGAAGTCATGCTTCAGAAAGTTTACTTTCTCAAGTGGGTTGAGTTGTTAATCATTCCTTAATGGAATGTGACAACATTAGGAGGTGGGTTAGGGTAGAATTAGAATTAGGATTAGATTAGCATGGGGGGAATATGTTGAGATGGGTTAGAACCCAGGGTAGAAGTGGTTGAGATAGGTTAGGTTGGGGTTTAAGGGAATATAAATGAAACGAATTAAACTTATTTAATTCATTCAAAATATAGGAATTAATTATTTAAGCATTTTATTGCTTTTTAATAATTAAGGGGACTATAGCCATTTTAATTAAATTAAATAGGCTAGGGGAATGGGTTATTTGCAAGTGGATAATTGATGTAGGGATTTATTTAATTCCTTTATAATTAAATACTATATCTATGTTGAATTTGTTTTTATTTAATTGGTTTAAACTGATTTGAATTGTATGGCTATAATAGTTAATATAATTTAGTGATAAAAATCACCTAGGACATTAAAATTGATTTTAAAAATGAATTATGCCAACATAACATTGTCATGACATAATTGGGGGTATGATCACACTTAGGGAAAATAGGGTCTATAGTTGGAACAGATCAAATTTAGGTGGTTACAAAAGATCGTGTGCCTCTCTCAAAAGAGAATGAAGAGAAGGCTATTCTTGCCTAGCTATATAAAGGAGAAGAACATGATCAAGAAGTTAAACATGTTGAGTTTTCTCTGCAGAAGTATGGTAAAGGATATCAAATAATGCAACAAATTGGGTATAAAGGAAAATGACCTCTAGGTAAAGATAAAGGATTGGCAAAGCCTATACACATGGAATTTTGGAATCCAGTAGAAAAAAACAAGGATAGGATGTCATGAACAAAGGTTTCATCCCTCATCTAGCAATAGCCCTATAAACAACGAATCAAAATATTTTGATGATGAGACTGAAGAAGAAGCAGAGATTACCTGGTTACCATTTCAAAGGCTATTGCATGTTCAAAAAGAAAATTCTTACTACCAAGGGGAATTCTATAATCCATATCAATTCAGAGCCCCCTTTGAACCAAATAACTCAGTGTCCCAACCATTTACTAACACAAACCAAGTGACCAAGGAAGAGGTAGAAAACTCACAAGATGAGATAGAACTAGAACCATAGGGTTAACATGATGAGAGACACCCAAACTGGGGGCAACTGGTCACTATTTATCAGATATTAGATCTATTATTCTTCCTAGATACGAGGATACATACCATTTAAGTATCCCCATCCCACCTCACGTCAGTACAAGGTGTAGGAAAATTCATAGTGCAATAAAATGAAGATGACCTCAAAGAAGGCAGTTCTAATGAAGACAAAGGGTCTTCTTGACCATAACATAGTACCTAGGAAGGTCTGATGAAAGTCAGAATGACTCTCATGAATATGAATTTGGTCAAGGTACATATAATGACATAGAAGTAAGGAATCCAAATTGGGGTCAACTATTTTCTCCTACTCATGCCTTAGACATACCTCATTTCATGGGGATAAGTTCTAATGAATATTAATGGGATTATCTCTCAGATACTATAGTAGATATTTAAGTGGATTTTATCCATAAGTATGCACCTCAATTTGAGCAAGGAGAAAGTTCAAATGCTTCCCAAACAACTATCCTTTCTCAAAACATCAATTGGAACTTTGGAGATGAGAGCGAAGATAATCACACTAGAGCTAGGCTTATGTCAAGAACTGAGATCATTCTCCCAAGAATAGTTATAGAGTGATTGTATACTCGGGAAGAAAATCAAAGCATTCACATTAGGTCAAATGAGTTAAATTCACAAAATACTAACAACAACTCTAATAGTGAATTTAGGACGCTTCACGGTCTAGGGAGTCCTTTGGAGAGTGACGTGATAGATCTTCTCTTACCCGTAAAAATTCTTGATCATGATAACATGATGAGATATCTTTAGAACCTACCTAATCCTTATAATTATTTCATCTTGAACTTATTGAGTGGAAATCAAGTGAGCCTATGAACCTAATCTATTCTCCAAATGACTACACTTTGGCATGTTACCTAAATGATATTGAGCCCCTCACTTCTTCCACCAGTGAAATGAGTGTAAATATGATAAAGGGAGATATCAAGTTTCTTAGTCTTAAAAAGAGAAATAAAAAGAAAAATAGGTCTGGCAGTGAAAACCACTTTGTGGTAGTGTCATAACCAAAAATAGTAAAAAAAAAGGTGTATCCAATGGTGAAAACCTCCAAGAGGCACTAGAGGATGGGAAACTTGGTATCTTACCTGATCACTTTCAGGAATGATCTTCAGTGCTGATAGAACCTACACAATCAGTAAACCTGGGAACAACTGAGGTACCTCAATTGATATATCTAGCACAATCTTTTTCTTAAGAGGAGAAGAAACATTTTACCCATTTTTTCATGAATAAGATGATCCACTTCACTTGATCTTACTCAAAAATGACATGGATTGATACAGAATTGATAATGCACCACTTGTCAATTTCTCTCAGAGTAAAGCCAGTCAAATATAAGCTCATAAAGATGCACCCTCATGTAGAACTATTGGTTAAAGATGAGCTAAAGCATTTATTGAAAGCAGAATTCATTCGAGCGATTGCATATGCCGACTGGATCTCTAACATTGTGCTTATTTCAAAAATTGATAAATCAATCAAAGTCTGTACAAATTTTTGAGATTCAAACAAAGCTTGTCCAAAGGATGATTTTCCACTTCCCAACATTGAGATGATTGTGGATCTTACACTAGGATACAAGATGTATTCTCTAATGGATGGTTTCTCCATATACAACCAGATAAAAATAGCACTTGAAGACCAAGAGAAGACAACTTTCACATGTTCTTGGGGCATGTTCTTCTGGAATGTTATGCATTTTGGGCTAAAAAATGCAAGAGCAACATACCAGTGGGCTATGAAAACCATATTCCATGACATGATGCACAAGAATATGGAGGACTATGTTGATGATATTCTAGAAAAATTGGTGAAAAGAGCTACACACTTGGCCAATTTATAAATTTTTTTTAATAGAATGGAACAATTCAAACTAAGGCTCAATACAAAAAAGTGTGCCTTTGGGGTGACATCAGGTAAACTCCTCAAATATATAGTTTTAGTGAAAGGAATTGAATTTGATCTAGAGAAAGTAGAGGTTATTATGGAAATGCAACCACCAAGGAACATCCGTCAAATCAAAATGTTACAAGGAAAGCTCCAGTCAATTAGGATGTTTATCTCACAGCTAGCAGATAAGGCACAACCTTTCACAAAAACATTACACAAGGGCGTAAAATTTAAGTGGGATGAAGGATGTGAGAATAATTTTCAACAGATCAAAGAGTGCTTAACAAATCCTCCTATATTAATGGCACCGATACTAGGAAAACATCTTTGCTCTACATTTCAGCTACAAAAATGTCACTTGGAGCTCTGTTGGAACAACATGATGCAAGAAAGGAATGAGAAATCTAATATATAAGAAGGAAAATGGTTTTCTATGAGCATAAATACACCATCATTGAAAAATATTTCTTAGTGGTGGTATTTTCTTCTCAAAATCTTTGACACTATATGCTTGTGAATTTTGTCAAATTAATTGCAAAAAATAATCCTTTAATGTATTTTTTAAACAAGGCAACTTTGACTGGAAGACTTGAAAAGTGGGTGATTTTAGTTAGTGAATTTTACATTAAGTACGTAGACAAAAATACCATCAAAGGATAGGTCATTGCCGATCATCTGGCAGATGCTCCTCTTCAAGATAATAAACCATTGAGCATAGAATTTCTAGATGAAGCTATTTTACACCTGATGAAACACTCTTGGAAAATGTTCTTCGATGACTCATTCAAATAGAAAGGGTCTAGAGTTCGTGTCCTCTTTATAACACCCTAAGGGTACAAAATTCCAAAATACTATAAAATGATCTTTCCCTGCATGAACAACATAGCTGAGTATGAAGCTCTGGAAAATGGACTCAAGTTGGCCATTGAATGGAAGATCACAAAATTGTACATCTACAAAGACTCTTAATTAGTGATCAATCAAGTGAATGATCAATATAAAACCAAGGATGAGAAGCTTACGCCATATAAAAGGATGGTTGACGACTTAAAGAAGTATTTTGTATTCATCACCTTTCAACCAATACCAAGGGAAGCAAATAAAGCTTCTTATGCCATGGCTACTTTGGCCTCGATGATACAATTGGAAGAGCACCAATTTTTCTATGACTTCCTGGTGGAAGAAATCCCTTTTACATCTTATGACTCCCTAGAATCCCAAATTGTATGTTCAATTATGGGCATTGAATCCTCTTGATATAGCCAAATCTATTCCACCCAGCGTGACCAAATAATTCCTCATGACCTATCTAGAAATAAGAAGAGAAACCTTACAAGAAATTCCATACATTATTTGATCAATGCTAATGATTTGTATCGACAAGGTCTAGATGGAACCCTCCTTTGGTGTCTAGAATGTGAAGAGTTTGAACACGTGCTAAAGGAAGTCTACAAAGGTATTTGTGGGTCCCACTCAAATGGTCTCTCATTAGTTAATACAATCCTAAGAGTAGGGTATTATTGGCCTTCCATGGAGAAGGACGCTATCCAGTTTTCTAAGTCCTGTAAGAAATGTCAATTGCATGGTAACCTAATCCATGCTCCTTCTAGTGAGCTGTTACCTTTTATCACACACTGGCCATTCCAACAATGGGCCTTTGACTTGATAGGGAAAATATATCCCTCCTCATCCAGTGGACACAAATTCATTATTACAGCCACTTAGTACTTCACTAAGTGGGTTGAAGTGGTCCCACTCATCAAAGCAATCAGGAAACAAGTATCCATGTTTATCCTAAACTACATCATCTCTAGGTATGGGATACCTTCCTATATTATAACAAATAATGGAGGACAATTCAAAAATAGAGATATGGATGAATTATGTGAGAAGTTCAAAATCACCCAGCACTATTCCTCTATCTACTACCCTCAAGGGAATGGACATGCTGAGGCCTCCAATAAGAACATATTGAGAATCATGCATAGGACAGTGAGTAAGTTAGGAAAATACTGGCATCTCCACCTAAATCTAGCTTTGTGGGCTTATTGAACCAGCATCAGAACACCTACAGGGGAAATTTCATTTGCATTGGTATATGGGGCATAACTTGTATTACCTATTGAGGTAGAGATCCCATCACTCAGAATTTCACTACAAGGGCTCATCATTGATGAAGATTACCAGATTTCTAGAATTCAAGAATTATAACTACTTGATGAATGAAGAAAAGAAGAATTCGACCATCTAAGGGTCTATCAGAAAAGGATTTCTAGAGGTTGCAACAAGAAAGTATGACACAAATAATTTTAGATTTGAGATCTTGTACTTAGAGAAAATCCAAAGAATCAATAACATCATGAATAAAAGAGGAAATTTGAACTCAATTGGCTAGGTCCCTTCCTGATCACTGCAGTGTTAGGCTCTAGATCCTATCAAATCTCAACTCTAGAAGGGGAGACATTTCTTGATCCCATCAACACTATCCACCTGAAAAAGTTCTATAGCTAGACATTCTAAGCAGTACCTGTACAGAGAAATTGATCTTGAAAAAATCCAAATAACAACAAAAAATAGAAAAGCCAAAAACATTTGGAAAAATTCCTAGGAAAATGATCATCCTAGTGAAAACCTGGCAAACAGGCACCTCCATGGATCAACCAAAAAAAAAAAGAAAAAAAAAGAAAAAAATGAAAAACAGAAAATGTACCTTGGTGAAAACCTGGTAAACAGGTGCCTTGGTAGAAAAAATAGCAATTATTCCAAGTGGTGAAAACTTGGAAAATAGGTGTCACTTGTAATCAACACTCCATCTATCAATGCATAGCCTGACTGCCTCACCCGCAAAAGTCTCATCTTTCTTTGATTGCACTTATCAAATCTTTCATGACCTTGTGAAAACAGTGAAGTTGGCATCCTAGCTTGGAACAAATCAACATTGTAGTATTACAGGTTTTGAGGGTCATCTTTCGGTTATCAAATCAACACCTTGTTAGTCGTCCTGCTAATCAAAGATAGCTACCATGGTCTTCTAGCCACCGGAAAATTTTCCACTAACACCACTAGTGTTTCTCAATACCTTAATCAAATAGTCTTTCTCAACACTACCTATTTGGACACATCTATGTTTTTCAACACACATCGGATAAATTTCTTAAAATCTTGGCTTATTAACACTCAAGCACACACCAATATTTTTCAACACTAACACCCACAAGTACAGTGGTGTTATTCAACACCCTACACAAAAAAACATCCAACCATCAAAACTTGTTGAAAGAGTGATGATCTTTTTCTTGAGTGTTGTCTGTTATTAATGAATTTCATACTATTTTCTTTGATTGCTTCTTGTTGGTGTGGTTCCAATGATCCGGTAACATCATATAAACAGGGTGTATGTGATAAGAGCTTCCACATTAAGGTGGAAACTCCTCACATCCCTTGATCCTATTTACTTGCATGCCAAGGTTGGAACTATCTCCTTGACTGTTAAATCTATCTGTTTACATAAGAATGCGCTCATGGTTATCTTGGCTCTAGATGCCTCAATACTAGTATATTCTTATGAAATCAACTGGAAACAATGTTCAGGTCATCCTGGTTTTATACTTTGATGCCTACATTATTTTCCCACATTTTATCTGATGAAAGTCTTACTCATATACTTATGGTCGTAGTGGCACTAGTAAGGGTTGTATTTTCTCCGATGTCCCAAAAGCTCGATGATGACAACAATGGCTAAAGGAATCAGTGACTAGACTAGTGTCATAGGATGCATCTCATTCCTAGGCTTTCATACTAACATTATAACGACATAAAGAGCTATTCCTTCTAACACTGAATCCTTCGCTGAAGCAATCCACTGTATTAAATCTTGTTAAGGTTACATATCTGCACATAGAAAGTCAATATCAAGCAAGCAAGGATCCAAACATCAAAGATCAGAATATCATGACAAGAGCATATTACACACTGAGCTAAAATGGATAACAAGACCTATTTCCATCGAAGACGCATGTAAGAGATACTCAAATAAATAATACAAGATACTAATCTACTTAGAAGCAACATATGAATAAGAAAAATATGACAACACATGATATCACATGGGGCATAAAGTTGATCATATATATATATATATATATCTCAAAGAGAGTCTTCAAAATAGTGCCGAGATAATCTCAGCAAAATGAGCATCCTCGATGCAAATGAATCATGTATACAATCATAAAATCCTACAAAAATATTAGAATGGGATAAGAAGGAAGAAGGGATGATCAAGAATCTCTCCCTCCCTTACTCTCATCATGAGGGGGAGGAAGAGGATCATCTGCTCTAGGTGGATCCCACTCCCTTAGATCTCACCAGATGCTGAGAATATAGTAGCACCTTTCGTGCTATAGGAACTATCGTGTTGTATGCTCCCACATAGTAGGATGCCATGCCCATTTGTTGGGTAACCTCACATTCATGGAGGGAAACACATTCAGCTGCAAAACCCTGGGTCAACCCCTAGATCCTCTCATCATGCTGCATGATGGCACAGTCTCGCTCTACAATCTATGATTGAGAGACTGCTAGCTGCGTTTGTAATTCTCTAATCCATCCTCTCAAGGTACGGATCACATCCTGTGGGGTCTTCTCCCTCTACACACCCTCCTCTTTCATGTGAGCATCCCTCTGCTAGCAAACATGTTGGTAAAAATCATCAAAAGTGGGATCCGAATGAGCCTCAACCATGTTCTCATTCGTTGCACCTATAGATGCAACATCAACACCAATAGAACCTAAGGTCCCACCCTCACCCCATTTCCATTGCTGACTTGTTGTAAGTTCCCTACTAGAACTAACACCTGGATCCCCTCTTTCTCCTCTTTGTGCAGGAACCCTCTATCCTACACCTGCAGCTCTCTGGGGTACATCTACCTCCTCTATCTAAGGTGCTCTCTCAGCTGGATCTATAAATCTATGAAAGGGATGACATGCAAGATAATCCCTATACTGGGGTGTGACCCCTACATCTACTATGTCCTCTAAATAGTACCAGGATGACTGATGTAACCCTATAAGCTCATGTAAACAAAGAGCCAAAGATAGTCTTGGAGACCACCCCCAACACTCCTCATCAACAAATGGAGAATAGAATGTGAACTCCTATGATATTCTCTATGGATGACCATACTACTACAATACTCAAGACACTACAAAGTGCTCAATGAAAGTGAAAGTACTCTTAAGAAAAGGACATGATACAAAGAAGTCTCTCATCTGAGCCCTCTAGTCAGCTCAGGCCTCTATCCCTCTATGAGGTCTCCAAACAACCAAGCTGAGATCACCAAGCTAACATATCCAATAGCTAGTCTTCCCTAGGTGGGATTGTGTAAAGAAACCAAAATACCGATATATAAAAGGTTGTCCACTCTGTCGTGGATCCTTTGTCACTTATCTTCTAATGGGAAGATACTCCCATGTCCATATCTGTAAGACCAGTACCTCTGCATCCATACCTCTAGCACCTCAAAAAAATACCCTATGCATCTCATGGTACATATGTGCTAGAAGGCACTAACCCCAGCCTAACTGCTCGGGCCAGGTCACAAGTCTCTCCAATAGCCGACCCCAACCTGCCAGGAATCCATGTTGACTCTTGTCTGCCATAATGAAACAACCTATGAAACCCACCATGAAACACACAAGTGGATACTGTGCACCAATATACTAGATCACCATGTCATCCCGAGAAATGGCTCTGTCTAAGATGGTACGATCATGAAAAACTTGAATAAGAGCCTCTATGTCGAGTCACACCCCTGTATCATACTCTATCTGCTCTCTAGCAAAAGGGATCCACATAATCCTATATACATCCTCGGGAGTGATGGTCATCTCTCTGGTCGGTATGTGAAATGTATTATTCTCACTATGGAAATGCTCAACCAATGTTGTGAGCAATCTCTGGTTCACACAGATATCAAGCATCTACAGTAACCAACCAAAACCATACTTACCCAAGTGACCTCACTAAGCATTAAAGATGTTCCTCACTAACCGTATGGTCAGAGGATATGTAGATCAAAATTGAATATCTAGAAAATGTGCCTAAAACAAAGAAATCAATGAACAATCATCAGTAAAAGAGTGATATCCTTGCGTAATAGAATAAAAAGATGATAAAAATGCTAAGTAATCTAAATATTTCATAGACAAAGTCAAATTTCTTGGTAAACACCTCAAAAATGCGCACTGTCTTCCATACGACAAAGTACAAATTTTCACTGGCATAGAAGCTTGTATGAGTCAGGATTTAGTACAGTACAACAATTTAGGCTGAAATGACAAACAATTGGTCTGGTGTAATAAAATGGGTTTCTATGAAGGTCCTTGTACAAGTCATGGGTCACTCCCAAATGATAAAACCAATGAGCCCATAAGAAAAACTAAGTTTTCATAGTTTTTCGTATGAGTTTTATCACTGGGTCGTATGATGACCCGATCCTATGGTTGAAAAAATGTAAAAAATAAGCAAAAATTAATCAAAAACAATAAAAAAAATTGACCTACAGAGTAAGTTTTCCAACTACTTACTGGAGGTGGGTAATTCTTGGGCTATTGCTACCTCTGCAGGCGCTCAAATCAATGATATGCAATTGGGACCACCATTTTGACTCAGAGAAGGTTTTTGGAATTCTAAACTTGGAAAGTGAAAATGATTTTGACCCTTTTGGACCTTATATAGGTCCTGACCTAATTTTCCAAATTGCTCCAATGAACATGAAATTTGCACCCTTGGCTAATCAAACATCCCTAAATCCATTTTTAGGAATGAAATCAAAATCTGACAACATTTTGATGCTCAAAATATAGTCTAACTTGTTACTCAAATGTTGTTGATTGCCAAAGCTTGCCTCATAGGATTCTTCTTCAAAATCATTCCTAAATGAATAAATCAAGTATTCTTCACTTCAATCCAAGAAATTCAACCTTGGTCAATCCAATTCAACTCTTGGTCCAAAATGGTCAACCATCTCTTCATCGAAGCTCAAATTTAATCTTCCTGCCTCTATTCAAACTATTCAAAACTATTCAAGCTTGTCGGCCTCACATCATTTTTATTTCGGTCTCAAGGGGGCAGTACCATTACATCAATAATTTGATTAACATCAACAAGTTAAATCTCTAGGGGCATTAGGGCTCTGCATCAAACTAAGATCTCTCCAAGTGATTTCATCGCTTCAAATCAAGTCACTTTAATCTCTAGGGGCATATCAAATTCATCTCACCACATCAATCTGATAATACCTCTCAATCAGGTAATTGGCTTCATCAAGACCCATATCAAGTCAATTATCTTCAATAATCAATCAAATGGTAGTCAATCCAATCACACCACATCAGGCTCATTTGTCATCCAAACCAATCAAAAACTAAGAAATCTTCTCTAGGGACAAATGTTCAGTTTCATTGCTTCACATCAAGCTGGATATTCAAACCTTTCTATCAGTCTTTTCTCAATCAAGCCCAGAGCTGATATATTCAGATCTCTCTATCAGTCTTCTCTCATTCAAGTCTGGAGATGATATCATCAATCTTCAATTGATCTTTGTTTGATCAAGTTTGGAATCAGTTTCGATCCATGAGATAGTTTCATCGCTTCACATCAAGCCTGAATCTTTCATCAAAAGTTCTTTGAATCAACATGCTGCTAGTACATCATTTCAAAGAGGGGAAAAAGTAATCACCTAAAATTGGTCTAGTAAACCTATAGCCCCTAATTCAGTTAATTGGCCTTTAGAAACCCTAAATTAAAGGCATTTATTTCTAGAATCTAATTATGGAAGCATTTAATCAAAGTTGCATACATAATTAAACATTACTTGTTGAATCAAATTATAAATCAAAGCTCAAATTATCTAATTGATTTAAAATAGGGAAATTAACTAAAATTCCTAAACCCTTTTAATTAAGTGAACCCATTCACACATCCTCACACATGTGTGAGTACTCAAAAATCAAATAAAAATAATTAAATGGGGAAATTACTAAATTTGTCTCATCCTCTCCCAAACAAACACAAATTTGACCAATCAAAATCACTCCAATTGGATCAAACACATATGGATTGAGAGAAATCGCATCTCTACCACTCTTCTCTATTGAATTTTGGTCGTTCATCTCTCCAAATTTCCTATAAAAGGAATAGCTCCCTTTGATCAAACAAGGGGCAAATTTGAGAGTAAGATTATAATGCTAGTTTTGTTTAGGTTTTTGAAGATTGTTCTTATCTCTATCTTCATTTTAGCTCACTTTTCTTGCATTTAGACTCTAGTTTGCATTCCTAGTTTAATGGTGATTTCATTCTTAGCTTCATTTAATAGTTGTTAATGGCTCTATTAGCTGCATTTCATGGTTAATATGCAATTAGTTTTCTTATGCATGCATTTCATCTTCAAGGTTCTTGAGAGAAAAGTACGAAAGTTCACGCATCTTACTCATTTCCATGGAATCCTACATTTTGGAGTAGTCTAGTCACTGATTTCCTATGCCAATCTGATGAGCATTCTTATAAAATCACACTCGCTTCAACTAGTAATCAATAAGACACTTTTGAGGGTAGTTGCATAATAATTTTAATTTAGATTTGATACTAACACCTTATGTTAATGGTTTATTGAAGTGTTTGGTATTGCAGATTGAATGCCACATTTTACCACACACAATAAAAAGTCCATGATCTTTAAGTCCATCATATCAATTCATGATATAATCACATAAAGAGTCCTAGAATAACACATGATAATGTATTATGGCAAGTCCTAATAACATCAATAACAATTCCTAATAACATAACAAGTGCCATCATAACAAGTTTATGATAATAACATGAAAAGCTCTATTGTAACAAGTATAACATGAAAACAAGTCCTGATATAACATGTAAATAAGAAACAATAATAAGTTTATGAAATAATACAACAAACTCAAATATAAAACAAGTAATATAATTCTGCTCATATAGGTGATTTGCAGTCCTCTTCACTCCATGTGAAGGTGACTGAGATGCACCGTCATGCTATGTCTCCTTAGCATCAACATCATTCTATGTTTCTACAGTATGAGGAGTAGTTGTATCATCATGTACATTTTTAAAAGATCACATGAGAAGACCATGTGTGTATAATTCAAATGACTTGCATAATTCACTTACAAAGTGATTAAAAAATTAACTTTTAAAATTTTACCGCATGACCATGGTCAGTAATGCCCTCTCCGGGACTTGGAGGTCCACTCTCTTGGATAAGAAAAGTGGAAGTAGTCAACTCCCGTACAAATAAACATTACAAAACTATGAGTATGATCATGTGTGGTTCAATTTTGATAATTCCTATTAAAGAACTACACAATATACATTACAAATTTAATTTTAATCATGACCTCAAAGGACAATGTGGATGGCTAGATTTGGCTCAAACTAGTAGCCATATCGAGAGTGATGGTGGCATCGATCTGAAAAACATATATAAAGCATGAATCAAACTTGTATGTACATAAATTCTGAAGTATATAAAAACTTAAAATTTATGGAAGAAAAGCATACTATTCATGTCTGATGTGTAGCCAAAGTCACTAATGGGTTAGGATGTAGATGTGAAGCATCCTTAGAAAATCCAATATCTTACAATTACAAAAAATAAACATGAATCAAATTTTTACATAAATTAATAAGCATAGAAACACTTAAAATTAATAGATGAAAAACATACTATAGGTATGTGAGGTTGGGCCTCAGGGACCGATGGGCCATAGCATGAAGAAGAGACAACCTCAGTAAATAATGTGCTCTATAATATTGTAAATAATATATCAAACACATTATTCAATAAGAGTTTTAATTATTTATTTTAAATGTACATAAATGTATCTAGATCAATGTGCATACCGTGAATGGGGTGTCAACATCTTGAGGTGTCGAGGTGAAATGATGACAGTCCCTCATGCCCACAACTGTAGATGATATAGCCTCAACCCTCCTCTATTCACTAAAAAATCCACATGTTATGGAATTTAATATTGCACTATAAATTATGAATAAATTTAGCTCTACAAGATGATCATTGTTCACACAGAGAAAATCAACATACGATGTGACATCATGCCCAACATCAACATCATCATGTCCATAATCAATGTCATCATGTCCACCTTTAGCAGGGCTAAGATCAATCTAGGGAACCATACATATATCCCCACAACTTGTGCAATCATGTGGTGTGTTTGGGGTAGGCCTCATTTGGGTCAACTGCGCCAACAAATTTCCCTAAAGGGCATTGAATGAACCAAGATCAAAAATCACTGCTTGATGATCGATGGGAGTAGGAATAACTAGACTAGGAATAGGAATAATGGGATCATAATGTACAAAACACAAAAATCTATCACTCAAATGGGCCCCTTCCCTATCCTATGGCATACCGAGACCATCCCCCTAGAATGATCTCATGTCAAAGTAATTGGGTTTCCTACCCAATTCAAACTCAGCCTATAATTATTTTAAAAAATAAAGGGCCACCTCATGATGAGCATGTGGTGGATGGTCAAATACCATGCATCACCGCTCCCAAAAATGTACAACAATCTGTGGGTGTTGGCACCACCTAATAGAAATGCATGGATTATTACCAGGTATAATTTATTTTATTTTAGGGTTCACAAAAAGTGACACATCTTTTTTTGTATTTTTTAAATCATTGACCTCTTTATGAGAGAGGCCATCAACATAATAGGCACACATAGAATCCCTCCATTTATGAGAACTATGGAGCTCAGAGTCCAGTACCTGAATGGAATCTACAATGCCTTGTGTTACCCATTTATTATTATTTTAAAAAAAATCAACATGTGAGTCTCGTTCATGAGTATAGTCTCTGTCGAATCATCTTCTTTGAGACTCCTTTAGTTCCTAAGCCAGGTTCAGAAATTAAAAAAACATTAAGTGGATATTCATGTGAAAGTTTTATTGTTGGGTCTCGGTTTTTTTTCGGTAATTTGCATCCATGAATTTGACCTTGAACTTTTGGAAGTTCAAATTCAAAGTTCAAAGTTCAAAGTTCCTTGTGAAGTTAGGTCTATCATCTTGTCCCATGCTTGTGATTTTCCAGTTTTGAATATCAACTAAACTTGAACTTGAACTTCCAAAAATTTAGTTCATAGTTTAAGTTCATCTTTTCCTTCAAGTGATACCAAGCATTTGTCAGATAGTCAGAACCAGCTGTCAGCCATCATGCACGCAAGGGTACATTATTTATTATTTTGGGAAGCAAGAGTGGAAAGGTAATCATGAAAAATTATTGCACACATACACCTTAAAATTTGAATTGATTGAAAAGTCACAAAGTTGTCAATTTGAAGTCACCCCACATGTGCAGAAATGATAGATTGTACTTTCCCTCAATCTTCAACAAATATTTTCTTACCATAAGTAACCTTCATCATTATGATAGGGAGGTTGGATGAGCCAATCAAAAGCCCATGCTCTTAGTCTTTCAATAGAATTTAAGGTGTTTTATCTACAAACCTATTGACCTATAGGATATTTGCAAGATTCTTGATCCGCTGGTCTCCTTAACCTATTGACCTTATGGAAAGACATGTTGTCAAATAGTGCC
The DNA here is from genome assembly GCA_018584345.1 of Thuja plicata. Taxonomy (NCBI): domain Eukaryota; kingdom Viridiplantae; phylum Streptophyta; class Pinopsida; order Cupressales; family Cupressaceae; genus Thuja; species Thuja plicata. The sequence continues at coordinate 2,672,557 of MU224401.1, forward strand.
AAAATGCTTAGCCATTTATATGATTACAGTGTTGACAGAGCCAACAGCTTGAAGTGTAACCTGAGCTAAGAAGTTGCAGTATCGACCGAGCAGATAGTTCAGAACAGTATCACTCGAGTCACCAGTATTACCCAAGTTACCATCTCTGAGTGATGAATGTGACCTGAGAACCGAGTGTTAACTGAGTGCCAGAGTTACCAATTCACTGTGTTGCCCGAGTGTCAGTGTATCACCTGAGTGGATTACTAGACTAGAGTATCAACACTGAGCCAACTTAGTTCATATTGTTAATACTATTTAATATGAAAAGTAGCCGACTTGTAGAGGTATTTGGTTTGGATAAGATATATATGTAAGATACTTTGTTTATCCAAACAGATAGAATGTAAGAAGTAATTAGAATAAATATATGAATGCAAATATGAAGTAGTCGATTGATTAGAAGGCTACAGAAGTATAAAGCTACAACAGAGACTCATCTATCACATTCAGGTGATCAGTATTATTCCAAAGGATCTTATTCAACAAATCAGAGTTGTATAGCAAATCATTCACTAGTTCATCCTAATAGGTGTATCAGCAAAATCCTTTAACAGGGTGGACTTAACAGTCATTATCAAATCTCCTAACAAAGTGCGTACTTTATTGTATTGTATAAATCCTTTCACAAGGTGGACCTAATAGTCCTTATTTCTCCTAACAGGGTAGGGCATCAGAAGTGGTCAATTGTAAGCCTTAACCAGCCAAATTTATTACTGCAGTACTAAATCTTGTGGGTACCATCCCCACCCCAGTTTTACTTTCTATTTGGAAGGTTTCTGGGTAGCCAAATATTGTGTCAAGTGTTATGAATGGTTATTAATTTTCTGTTCCATGCATGCAATTAGATTATCCAATCAAATAAAGGATAAAAGAGAATAAGTTTTATTGGTTCCTGATTCATCCCCCCTCTCAGTCACCTAGCCTGTATTATATTTCCAACAATTGGTATCAGAGCTGAAGGTTCTCTTATCAGAAGCTTAACAACTTGAGAAAAGATCATAGGCAATGGAAATATATAGACTAGATAAATCCATTGAAAATGAAAAGATATATCTACAAGTGGCCATGGATCAAATAAAAAAACTCAAGGAGAAGATCTCACATTCCCCTAAAAGAAGAAAAGATTTAGCAGTGCAGATGAATGACAAAATTTACATAGAAGAAAGAATTGAAGATTTATGCAAAGAAAGAAGTTCTAAAGAAGCCGATACAGCCATTGAAGACCTACTTGCAAAGAATCTCAATTTACATGAAGAAGTCAGAAAGTTGAAGAGAGAACAAAAAATTCATTTAGTCAGAGTATGTGAAGTCATGGAACAAAAGAAGCAAGCAGAAAATGACAGAGAAATTGCACAAGAAGATAAAATATTGCTAAGTACAATATTAGAGGAAAAATAAAATGAAATCCATCATTTGTTACTTCAGCAAGCAGATATGATAAATCAACTCAATAATTCAAATGAAGAAGTTATCAATCTGAGGACTTAAAATGAAAGACTGCAAAATTATCTCAATATTTAAAAGAAAATCAATGAGGGTATGATGAATTCACAAGTAAGCATGGACTAGTTGACAGATAAAACTCAATTTAGACATCATGGATAGACTGGATTAGGTTATACTGAACAATGTGAATCCTTACAACAAGGAACTCAAAAGAACATGAAACCTACTTTTAATCATTGTGGTAAGTTAGGGCACACAACAAATAAGTGTTGGACCAATGGAAATTCAAAGTTTAATGGTAAATGCTACAGGTGCAAAAAACATGGACATAGGGTAAGTGAATGCACTGAGAAACCTAATTTTGAAGGAAAATGTTTCAATTGTAACAAACAAGGTCATAAGTTGTCCGAGTGTAGAACTAAGAAATGGAACCCTGCTGAACAATTAGCTAAAGCAATTTTTGGTTGGGATTACAATACATGGAGTAGATGTTGTCATTGTGGTGAATATGGGCACATTGGTGCAAATTGTGCAAAGACTCACCTTAGAAAGAGGAATCCTACTAAGAGATTTTATTTGTGTAAACAACTCGGTCATCTAAGAAAGAATTGCATGAACAGAGAAAAAGTGGATACTGGTTTTGAGAAAGGCAAAGAAAAATTTTCTGAAATCAGAACTCAGATGAGTCAACTGTGGGTAAGGAAGACTCCTGATAATTCAGACCAAAACAATGAAGGATCAAATGGAACCCAAAATAGTGAATTGGGTGAATCCACCATCTCTGAATAAAGATGCAAGGAGATAACTGGAACTATGCATACAAGCCATCATACATCATTTCCAGATATGCTAGCAAGTCCAAATATGCATATTGATGCACTAGGACACATTATGGTTCTAACTGAGTCAGGATCTCAGTTACAAACAGGCTACTCTGGCTTAACTGAGTTAAGTCAGGTTGAATGGTCTCAAAGATGCAAAGTTAGTTTTTGTCGAGCTTCTGAGTAAGTCTAGGACAACTACCTGAGCTATGATAGCTACCATGTATGGAGCATTTAATGAAACATTTATGGTGAAAATTCTCATAAATGGTGAAATCAAAGGGTTATTGTTTACAGTTTACAGAGTGATTAAGAGATTATAGTGATTTCAGAGCAAATCTGTGTTTGAAAGCTTTACTTGCAACTAAGTTTCATCAATCCTCCAAGCATTATGGCATCTTCATCTAGTAGTAAGGTTAAGAAGGGATCCAATATGTTAGTAAGGAATGCTGTCTGTGAACCGCCAAAGTTTAAACTTAATCTAGAAATTGCAAAGGAGACAGATCCAATAGGAGCTCATTCCCAAATTCCTCCTAAGGTACTATTAATTAATGAAATTTTAAGTTTCTATCATTGCAACATTCAAAAACTAGGCACATTGGATCTGATCAAAACATATGAAGCACTTTGTGTGGACAGAAACTTGAAGCCAAAACATAAACACCTTGAAGTTAAGGGTTTAACCCACATTTTGCATATGCCGAAGAATTTCCAGATAAAATGGATTAGGTTTGTTCTGAGTCATGTTCACAATATGCATCTCTGGTTGGAGCAACAAGTGAAGATCAATAAGTTGATGGGACAACGAGTAAAAGGGTACCCAATGCTTGAAAAACCTAAAGCTACCAAAACCCTACCTCAAGATGATCTAGCCAAGAAGACTCTTACTGAGTGGGATGGAAGAGGTATAAAATTGAATGGAGTCACTGACATGGAACTGAAGTTTGGAATTCATGTGATTGCATACAAGATATATAGTTCTAGCCGACCAAATAGTGTACCATGTGAAGCTGTGGACTTGGCATACAAAGTGGTCAAGAACAATATGTCATTCAACCTTGCCAAGTTGCAGCTCATCCAATTGAGCAAAAACATGGAGAGCCTAGGCATACAAGAAAAATCCATGTAAGTTCAGTTCACTCTTGGTTTGCATATTCTTTTATGTTCAGAAGTTTTCCCCTTCAAAAGGCATAGTTGTATGGAAAAAGGATAGACCTATCATCTATCAGATAAATGAATTTATAGCAGAATTGGGAGATAACCTTGAAAGCAACATGGATGCTTACTTTTAAAGTTTCAGAGGGAAAATGCAGAATAGATACAGAATCCAAAAACAATTGGTAGAGGACTATAAAGATGATATTTGCTTCCTAGTTGACTGTGACAAAGTATACATTCAAGCAGTCAAGCCTAGGGTTGCATGGGTGAAACCTCTTGCATATCAGATTAACATAGATGAGACAAGAGACATTATTGAAGCTCTTTTAAATGAACTTGTTGATCCTAAAGCACCATATTTTGGTAATTATGAAGAAGCTAAGGGAAGAATATCATTGGAGATTGAGATACCCAAAATCTTGAAGAGAGGAAGGAAGAGAATTGAGAAGTTTGAAAAGAAATATGGAAAGCCATCAGACTCTTCTCCTTCAATCACTGGAAGCAAATGAGATGACATAAAGATAAAAGAAGATGAACCTGAGAAGGAAGATGATGAGGTACTAGAAGATCCTCCAAAGAAGAAGAGGCTAGCCCCCAAGAAAACACCAAAGATCTCTACCCCTGTCTTCAATACAAGCAAACCCAAAAGATCTACAAGAAATCTGATATTGCCTAAAGAAGATGCAGAAGAAGATACAGTTACATTCAAGAAGCCACCACCTACATTTGAGCAGAAGATTGAAGAATTGAAAGGAGTTAGTGGTATGGGATCTCTCAAATCATTGAAGTATGCTTTTAGAACCAAAGATGAGGAGAAGATGATTGGGGATGTATTAGTAGAGAAAATGGCAAGATGGAAGTACGATCCATCTGAATTGAAAATCCATGACTGAAGAACTTCTCAAGGAAATCACCATTCACTAGAACAATGTAGTTCAGATTGAAAAGGACAATAGAAAGAAAATCTTGAAACAAGTCATGCCTACTATGACTGATAAATAGGCAAAAGATTCTATGTCCAAGTATGAGAGTAATCACACTCCAAGGTTTGGGACTTTTCAAATCTTGAGCAAGAAAATAGAGGATATTGTACAGTCCGCAAAAAATATATGGAAGTCAATTTTTGTTGACAAGGGAGATGATAAGACATAGGCACTGAGTATAGACCCTCATGTACATGATAATGATGAAGAGCTACCCGAGGTTCAGACCATTGAAGAATCCAATGCTGAATAGATAGCAGTAGAAGTGATGTCATCCTTGCCCCATTCACCTACTCAGAATATCTTATGTCCAAGCAAGGAAAAGATCATATATTCTACATCAGGACTAGTAGGAACCAAGCATCAGGCTCTACCTACTACTGGGCCAAGCCAAAATGAGTCACTGAAGGACACTGTAAATGTTTCTATAGTTAGCACTGATTCTGTAGTTGGTGCATTAAAAGTTAATGACCTACTTCAACTAAAAATTGAGGATAAGTATTAGCATGGAAAAGATAAGGATGATGTTGGAAAAGGTAAGGAAATTGTTCCTTCACCTAATCCCAAGGTCAAGGGAAAAGAAAAGGAAATAGTAACTGATGATGTTGACCCTGAGGAAGATACTGTGATTCCAAACTAGGATCTTTCAAACCTGACAGTTGAGAAAATGGACATCCTTGGGGAGATATGGAAGAAAAGAGAAAAGCAACAGAAGCTTTGAGTAGAGAAGAAAAGGAATAGAGTTCTAGAGGACATCAAAGGTATTTTCCTAGATTCACTAGAGATTGAAGTCAATGAGGATGACTCTATAATGGGCCAACTTGCTGACATAGTCCACAAGTTTAATCATGATCTTAGTGGACATGAGAAATTATTGCAAAAGGTAGAAAGAAAATTTGAGAATAAGGTTCTAGAGAATGTTGCAAGAAATATTGCAATAGATCAAGTAAAGTGAACAAATATCATTATCTCTCTAGAAACCACTGTGAATTATGTTGTGGCATTATTTGTAAAGTTGAGTGACACTTCCAAATTTACCATGGAAATAAAAGAAAAGTTGACAAAGATTGAAACCAATTTGAAGGCAAGTGCAAACTAGTTGGAACTTAATCCTAGTTCAAGTTCAACACATTTTGTAAAGATCAAGTATCTGACTGATCTGCAGGTAGAGCTACTAAGGGAAGAAACAAGAATAAGGGAATCCCTAACAGCTATATAGAGCCAACTCCTTCCTCATATGGATGTCATACAAACACATATTGCTCATTCAAAGACACTCATACATGATAACAACTTTTCACTTGCAGAGCTTAAGATGGAGTTGTCTGCAAAAATTAAGATTGAGTTGCACATCCTGAAGGTGTTGCAAGAAAATTGGGACAATAATTTGTCTCAAACCTTGAAGGTACATTGTGATTTTGTTTCCTATTTTGGTATTACCTTGTAGATATAATTTTTGCATTTGTGTCAAAAACAAGGGGGAAAGTTATTGTATACAAAGGGAAAGATAGAATTTGTATATATATGAGGAACATTCAAAACAGAGTTGCAGACCAGCAGTCAAAACTGAGCAAGTACCCAAGCACATGGTAAGGGGGAGTTTTGACTCAGTAGTTTGATCAGAATTTTTGGTATGATAAGTGTTTTTGTCACTAATTCCAAATGGGGATATTTTTGATCTTATGGAAAGACATGTTGTCAAATAGTGCCAAAACACTTTGTCATTTATATGATTACAGTGTTGACCGAGACAACATATTGAAGTGTAACCCGAGATAAGAAGTTGCAGTATCGATTGAGAAGATAGTTTAGAACAGTATCACCTGAGTCAACAGTATTACCTGAGTTACCATCTCCAAGTGATGAATGTGACTTGAGTACCCAGTGTTAACCAAGTGCTAGAGTTTCCAATTCATTGTGTCGCCCGAGTGTCAGTGTATCACCCGAGTGGATTACTGGACCCGAGTATCAACATTTAGCTGACTTAGTTCATATTGTTAATACTATTTAATATGAAAAGTAGCTGAATTGTAGAGGTATTTGATTTGGATAAGATATATATGTAAGATACTTTGTTTATCCAAACATACAGAATGTAAGAAGTAATTAGAATGAATATATGAATGCGAATATGAAGTAGAAGATTGATTAGAAGGCTACATAAGTATAAAGGTACAACAAAGACTCATCTATCACATTATCAGTATTATTCCAAAGGATCTTATTCAGCAAATCAGAGTTTCATAGCATATAATTCACTAGTTCATCCTAACAGGTGTATCAACAAAATCCTTTAACAGGGTGGATTTAATAGTCCTTATCAAATCTCCTAACAGAGTGCATACTTTATTGTATTGTATAAATCCTTTCACAAGGTGGAACTAACAGGTCTTATTGCTCCTAACAAGGTAGGCCATCAGAAGTAGTCAATTGTAAACCTTAACCGACCAAATTTATTATTGTAGTACTAAATATTGTGGGTACCATCCCCACCCTAGTTTTACTTTCTATTTGGAAGGTTTCTGGGTAACAAAATATTGTGTCAAGTGTTATGAATGGTTATTACTTTTCTGTTCCATATATATGAAATTAGATTATCCAATCAAATAAAGGACAAAAAAGAATAATTTTTATTGGTTCCTGATTCACCCCCCCTCTCAGTCATCTAGCCTATAATATATTTCCAACATAACCAACCCAACTACCAAGAAAGAATTACCAAACCAAGTTCTCTACTTGGTGCTTACTAGACCTTCAACTCACCTAAAGGAATCCCACCCCTATTCTTTTAAGGTACTCTTGCAGAGGTGAGGAGGTGTTCCTAGACATTTAAATTTGATCAATTAGAGGTGTTAGGAGTTCCTCTTGATTCAACTTGATAGTCGATTTCTGCAATTTTCTTCAAAATATACCTAATGGCTAGTAGCCCTATCAGGCCTCCTATTATGAGAAATTAGGGATTTTCTCCACTTCTTCCCAAAGTAACCCTAAAATTTTTCTTTGGTTCTTAGGTTCATTTTCCAAGCTCTCAAGGATTTTTTGGGTCTTAGGGTTCCATCCTTCCTTACAATGTCCTAAGCCAAAATGTGTGGTTTTAGGAGGGTTTTAGGACTTCACTGGCTTCTTGGATAGTCTGAAAGTTTTAGACTCAAATATTGATTGGAATGACCTTATACTCTTCACCAATTCTCTATAAGACTCCCAAATTCAACTCCTAATAGCTGATTGGGTGTTTAGTTCACACCTCTCCAAGTTATGCACTCTACAATAATGTCTTCCCTAGCAGGGCTCACCACTATCTCACCTAGGGAAAGACCTTAAAAATGATTCCTCTTCATTTTAGGGCCAAATATCCTATAAATTTTATGTACATGGAGTATACTCACTATTCCCAAGAGTTTGTATAGATTGAACGGTGGGATAGTGAACTAGGTCTCCATCTTTACAAACTACCTGGTTTAAACCAACGACAGTGCAAAACAAAAATATTTATAGAGAACTAACTCAAGAACTTCAAAATACTAAATAAATGGAACAAAAAGAAATAAAAACAACTAATCTAATCCATGCATGAGCTACAGTGCTAGATTCAATCCATATACAATCTATTGTTACTCAAAATTAACTAAAGTGCACACAAAACAACACTTCTCTGTATTCTAAAAAATCCAAATCCATACAATAGGTGTCTAACCTTGGGATTAGGTCATCATAGGTCTTAAAATAGGTTAAAAATGCCTTTGGTTCCACTTAGGTCACTTCTCTGCCATTTTTTCTGACTTGGACAATGTTGTCTGAGCAACTTTTAAAGGTTGCAAATGCAACTTTTTACATCTTTTTGCATCTTTTTACAACTTCAAGAAAATGAGTTCAAACACTCATCTAACCTCATCCTAGACTCCAACCTAGGTTAAAAAATGATTCTAAACTACTCCAAGCCCTAATGACATCATGCAGACATCATCATCTCTACTTAACCAATCATGAGGCTTTACAACTTTTTAGCCCCTAATTGCAACTTTCCAAGGAATTAAGATTTAACTAGACCCTAATCCCTATTTTAATCACATACTATGGTCAACATGACCTTATGGAAAACAAAAAAAATTCCTCAAAGGGATTCACACAACAAAAACCTAGGATTGATTTACCAACCCATGGGTGCTCCTGTACCACATTATTATGGAGTCATTCAATAGACATTTTGTTGAAGCAAAGGGTGGAAGATGAGAGGTAGGATAAAAATTAGAGCATTGCATGTAAACAAAAAAGGTGAGTTTGGAAATCTTTTTCTATAAAACTTCATTATTTCTGGTTTTTCTATACAATTTTTCTTGTTTCTTTTCCCTTATTGCATGATAATTTCTTTCAAAAGGTTCTTTGTAAAATGTCTCTATTCCTCCCTAAGCTCCCAAAGACAGAGCATGATGAACTATAACTAATTGAATGTTTGAAGATGTTAAGTTGATGAACACAGTGACATAGAAAGTTTATGCAAGACATTAAATCAATTAATGTATTGTATTGTCATTGATGTCAACTTAATATAATATGTATGGTCATGGACATACTTCCAAAGACTTCAAAGACCCGATGAATCAAAGGCTATGCTATTAGTAATGAATATAAGTCAAGTATTCACAAAGTGTTTGTATACACCGATGGTCAGAGTAAAAGAGAAAATTCACAGTGTTACCCGATGAGAAAATGCACAACATTATCGATGAGAAAAATCACAGTGTTGCCCGACGAGCAGAGCATAGTGTAACCCGACGAACGGAGATCCCAAAGATAATTGAAGTCACACCGATGGAATAGTCAGTTATTACCGATAACATACTGAATTACTGACTGACAGAATAGAGAGTTCAAAAATGACAAAATGCTTAGCTGTCAAGAGCTAAAAATAGACTTAATTGATACTTATCATTGTTTTAATCAACAAGATAAAGCCGAAGATAAGTAAAGGATTTAAAGCTGCTTTGTCCAGTTGGCAAGAAGATCTCTATGAGATAAAACTAGAGTTTTTCTTTAAATCTAATTGGAAAGAATTGTGGATCACGCCAAGACCAAGAAAGCCAAGAAATGGTGAATCATGTCTATAAAGAGACAACCTAATTCATTACAAATTTGGGTGAAGGGGAGTGACAAGAGAATAGATGCTGAAGAGATTCTAAAGGAGAAGAAAGTCTTCATTCAGACCTGATCAACAAGCTGAGGAAAGAGCTAGAGTCTGCAGACACTGACGAACAGTGAAACAACATCACAGAGCAGAACAGTGTGGAGCAAAGGTATTGAATTGATTATATTGATCAGAGAGGTAATGCACTTATAATAGATCTAAAAATCGACAATTCAAGTTGTATGTGTGAACATATCACTTTACTATTTTAGTTTAACCATTGAAGCATCAAGTCTCTTAACCGAGCATGACTTAAAAGTCTTTTGTAATTGAGATACAACCCATGGAGTATCAAAAAGTTTGATCATAGAAAGTAGCATTGGATATGCCCGATACCTATTGATAGGCCAAGTGAGTGTTTGATCAAGGATGGTAGCATTAGATGCGAGATACTAAGTGAAAAAATATCTTTTAAATCCTCTAACAAGGTCACACCTAATAGTGTGTTTGTAACCTTTAACAGGGTTGGCTCTTAACCGAGCTCACTTTAGAAGAGTGAAAATTTGGGGTACTGGTCCCAGTGGTTTTTCCCTTAACAGGGTATCCACGTTAAAAATCCATGTGCTATGTGTTTATGTTTCATTACTTTATTGTTTTTCATTTCACATAAGTTATTATAGATTAATCGGTATACACTAGTTATTTAATGTGTTTCGGTAAATAGTAAGAATGCTTATCGGTAAACATACAGAAGAAGGTTTTACAAAGCATTCCGACAAGTAGAAACTTGTTATAAGTATTTCAAGGCATTCATCTTATAGGACTAAAGATAAATAGAAGAATAATTTTTGGTACTAAATTTGAAGGGTTGATTTAAGGATTAATTTTTGAGGCCACTGATTCACCCCCCTCTCAGTTATTACTGACAAAGAAGGCCACTCATTTGGTTCTAGCTCTCTACCATAAATTGAAGATACCTTTTTGGTGAATGTAGAAATTGTAGAGGTGGTGCAAAGATTTAGAAATGCAGAAGAGGGATTTATAGTTTAGAAGGTAGCGGATAGTGGTCTGCTCAAAGCATAAGGCTCCCAATTTGTGTTCACTCTCCAGAACTAGTACTATAATGTGCTAATAGATATGATGCAGAAGAAAGGTGTATTCATACAATCTCAGGGAGCATTCTGGTTAGAATAAGCTAAGAGATAGTGATGGCCGCTATGAGAATTCTGCCTAGAGAGACATATGAGGAATGGATCATTGAAGAGGTGAATAAATAGTTTTCAACCAACAAGAAGGAATAAAACAACACCATCGCATAAAATTGGTTAATAAAATTGGAGAAAGGTGTTTCTCGCCTACCTAAGCTGCTAGCTATTGAGAATTTGGTCGAAGGTGTGAAAAACATTGTATTGATGTTAAACAGGCTCAAGGGAAATCCTCATGCATTCTTTTGGTAGGACTGGATGTATTGTTTTATCTAAAAGTTCCTAGGAGCAATAGAGTTCATAGATAGGATAATTTTATTTCCAGCATACTTCATGAGGAGTTGATTAAGGTTGCTAATATGTCCTCTTTCCATATGAATTCCTACTTAATTTATATTCTTGCATGTTGCATAGATTGGGAGGGTCTCCCACACAAGCCTTGGAGCAAAGAAATGAAGATATATGAGTAATAAATACATTTGTAGTACAAAATAAATGCGGAGAACTTCAGAAGGCTTAATGATGTATTCCCTACCCGTTTGTTTTTTGAGCTACAAGGAAAAAATAATCAAAGGCTCTCAGAAGAAGAAATTGAATTTGTCATGGTGTTTGTTAGTCATTTTATTCAATTATAAATATTTACCTATCTCAGGGTCAGGGGATTTGAGGGACAACCTCTAAAATTATCCAAGTATTGCCTAGAAAAAATTGTTTTAATGGAAGTCTGTAGACAATTAGCTCACATGGATAGAAATATGAAGGGAAACAAAGGTTCATGAGTCATCTTCCCAATTGACCTTGGATATTATCACTGTCGGTCAATACAAGATTCCACGACCATGGAAAAAGAATTGATGGACCAGAATTTGAGCCCATATCATGCCAGGTCCAATTTTGACATCAAAGGATTTTCCCAAGGGCATCTAAACATAGCCCCTACGTTCATGCATGAGCCAAAGTTAGAAGATTTTTTGGTAGACTGTGCAGATGAGTTTGAATTAAGAAGAAGGACTTGGTCCAGATTAATGTTGGGGAAAATTGTGACTTTAAAGATTGAAATGGACATCACTGGAGTCAAAGAAAAAGATAGTGATGAAGTGGTCGACCCCCAGTTCTTTATAAAGATTCAAGGACTTCCTATTCCCGACATAGACTAGAATAAAAGAGAAGAGGAAAAACTAAAGACAGGGACATGTAATGTGCTCAAAAGGACTAAATAATGGTTGGAAGGATATAAAGTGACCAAGCCCACCTCAAAGAAGCAAGTGACCAAAAATATGTCTACTGGACTAAGTTCTCCCAAAAATGTTTCTTTCTCCACTAATCCAATCATTGAATCCTCTATTGCAGGTGCAGTAGAAGTTGAAGTTGAACTTGAACCTCGTTCAAATGAATTTCAAGCTCAAGTTTAGTCTTCATTACCTCCTTGGCTCACCCGTTCATGAAGCAAGAAAATCCATAAGTAACCATCAAGTTTAAACATTCTAATTGATTTAGAGTCAGCAGAAGAATCAAAATACTTAGAGGGGGACAAAATTTCTGAGGGAACATACATGGCGAGGATGAATGAGGATCAACATGTAGACCTGGGAAAAGATTAGGATGACGTATTGATCTTAGTAGACAACACACAAGTCCAAATACCTCAAACCAAGCCTAGTGGAGCACCTAGATGGCTGGAGATGTCTAAAAATAAGAAGAGAAGCATCATCCCAGCTTCCCTCCTGGTTGAAGACATGGTGAGAAAGAGTCTTGGGAAATCCTCCAAGACTAAAAAACTAAAAATAGAATCTAGGATAAGTTTTGATGAAAGCACAGGTCATTGGATGGCTGAAATAACCAAACTAGCCTTGGGAAAAAATGAGAGTGAGATGTCTCTCTAAGATTATGAGATACAAAAATATGACCATGGAAAAGGTACCAGGGAGGTAGATATGAAGATCTTTGAATCATCAAATAAGAAGACTACGTCTAGGATTTGGAAGGATGCAAGAGACAAGAAAGAAATGAAGCTGGATTTGAAACAAATGGCTGAATACATTCATGCGATACTGATTTCAGATCCACTACCCATTTCAAAAATTCCTGCCACTCTGGATGTTAAATCCCCAACCAACCAGAAGCTCTTGAATCATATACAGAAGGATCAGATGACTGCAAAGACTTTTGGTGACTGGTTAGATTCAGTAACTCTTGGAGCAGTAAAACACATAAGAGATCTAAGAAACACTCTCGAGACCTCCTTAGGAGTTACTAAAAAGATGAAAATAAAGATCAAATCTTGGGAAGAAGAAAAGGAGAAATGGGAAAAGAAAGCACTCTGGATGGACGAAATTGAGAATTATGGACTCAAGCAGTTTCTAGATGAAAATCCTATTGCTGGTCTAGATGAAAGGGTGTTGTATGTCTCCTAGATCAATATTGAATGGAGAAATGTCGTAATAGAACAAGTGATTAACGAAGTGAATGAGCTACTAAAAGAGTTGGAAATCATAAAGGATATCACACAAGGGGACATAAAAGGAATATACACCTAGTTAATGGGAAATGACCAAGGCCCAGTAAGAAGCAGTGAAGAGGTGATTGCTACTTTGTAGGAGAAGATGAAAGAAGACAAGGAATCAAAGTTGCTCACTGCATGTGATTTCTCAAGAGTAGCGCATATTGAATCATTGTTAATCATCAGACAAGATCACCGTAATATGCATGAGGATAAAAGGGCACAAATCCAAAAGAACATGAAAGTCTAGAAACATAGGATAACATGCATCGGGTTGCTACATCAGCAGGTCATTCCCGCCTTCATCGCGGCTTATGAGGACTGGAAAGCAATGTGTTTAATTCAGGCAAGCAGTTGATCGAGCGAAGGATGTGCCCAGGCTATTAGGCTATTTTCCTATTTTTTTTTTTTGAAGTTTGTTTTTAGAATTGTTGAACAATAACTCCTAGGGGTGTAAATTTTGGTAATGATTTTTCAAGAGCCATGTGTGGATATATATGCAAAAACTTGAAACATTGCAAAGGTTAGCACATTAAGGATTTACAGAAATAGAAAATAAAAGAAAAGTAGAATACTATTTTTCTCTTTTTTTGGTGATATACTGGAATGAGTGAAAAAGATACATAAATCAGTTGGTTTTTGAAGTGGCGATTTATCTTATTTTTTGATCTGTTGGTTGAAGAAATAGAATTATTTTTCATTTTAGTTGGAATGAAAAATGATTTGTGGATGAAATATTTCACATCTCTCTCTCTCTCTCTCTCTCTCTCTCTCTCTCTCTCTCTCTCTCTCTCTCTCTCTTCAATATAGTTTGATTTTTCTTTTTTTTAAAGAAATGGTGAATGTCGGTCATCATTGTAATAGCATAGTTTAGCTTTGAGTATTGTTTTCTCAAGAACTATTTGAAACAGTCTTGCTATGTTCAGATTCATGGTTATGAATAGACGTATGTTGCCTTTATGAATACTTTCTGGTTAAAATATTTATGATTTTTTTTCCTTTGTTTGATATAAAATAATTATACTTCTAGAGGGAGTTGTACTTATAAATCCAGAGAACTAGTTGTGAGAAGTTAATTCAACTGTTGTTGACAATTTGTCTTTGCTTAAGTGCTTTAAGAGCTTTTATAAATTGATTAATTTTCACAAGGACTAATATGTTCACCAACACCTTGCATGCCATCTACAAGGCATAGTAGCTAAGGAGGTGAGTGGGGATCATTTCTAATAGTATTAATATCTTGTGAAATTGCATGCACATTTTTCATTATGTTCTCCCTCAATTCTTCAGGTGTGGGTGGAGGACATGGTGGAGGTGGAGGTGGAGGTGGAGGAGGAGGTGGAGGGGATGTGGAGGGGGTGGAGGTGACAGTGGATGTTGACCTAAAAGGTTGTACATGCTAAACTCATCCATCAAATGAATCTAATTTGCACATATATACAAACATGTAAATTTACAATTACTACTTAATTTACATTTTACCTTACAAAGAAAAAATTATAATTAAATATGTAACATTTAAAAATATAACTTTAAACATGCACTTTTAAATTTGAGAGAGAGAGAGAGAGAGTTTTCTACCTAGGTTTTGTGTTTTTAGTAGTTTTTAGAGTTTACGTAATTAAAAGATTTTAGTTGTGTCTAGGGTTTATGTTTTAGAGTTTATATATTCAAAGGGTTTACATTTTAGTTTTTGTTTTCTACCTAGGGTTTTTTTTTCAAAGTTTTAACCATTTTTGTTTTTTCATGTTTTCTAATGTTTTATGAACTAATGAAACTTAAAAACAACTCTTTTAAGAAAAAATTAATTTTTTTTCCTACACTATAAGAAAAAACAATATAAAGTTTGTACATACAATTACATGTTCAACAATTAAAAATAGTAATTAACTACTTTTTTTTGAAAAAAAAGAACATAAATGAAGAATAATATATATTAAATAAATTTGTATGTACCTGAAATGTGACTAAGGAGGTCACTGGTGATGTTCAAATTGGGCACACATTCTCTCCAGATTGCTATCCCATTTTCTGAAAAGTAAAATTGAGTTAAAAATTAGTTAAAAAAATTAAATAAATACATCTCCAAAACAGGTACCCAATTGGTAAAAAATGGGTACTCGTTTAGCCTCGGGCGGCCGGAGTTAAACGACCACCCATTTGAATTATTGTGAATCGGGCTACCAAAGCTAAATTGGTGCCCATTTCTAGCGGAAATTTTTTGAAACCCAAAGAATTCCATTGAATTGGGACCCAACTTCTTGCACCCGCCCCATAACAACTTTTGGTTATAGAAGAAAAAAATTAATACCAAATCGTTTCTGAATTATGGAAGCAGTTTACATTCTTGGAGAATGTACAGAAGTTGCAGATGAATTCAATGAAATTATTTCTCAAAGAAAAACTAGGAAAGCTAGTAAGAATTTTAAATGTTTGGGTTTGAGGAAATTTCCTTAATTTCAACACTAATTTTATTTATTTGATAGTTCTATCTTGTTAAAGTATCTAATATGTTTGAAAATGCACAATTTCTTAGTTGAAACGACATAATCTAGATAAAAACGTTGGTTAAAACTCCGATGTCACCTACATCCCAATCGTTCAAAACTTAGTTGAAACACTATATTTAGCACATTAATTAATTGAAAATCAGATCCATGTCAATAAAACAATAATCCAAACCTCTGTTAACATTTTTATGTTTGTTTTCAACATAGAATGCATGGAAATATGATAATTGTACCAAAACTCCAACTTTCTCACATGAATGATCATAAAGATTGCCCAAACTCAAAAAAAATTCAATCAACCAGACCACATATCTCAAATCAAGTGGAAAATTTATCTTGTGCAAATTCATATATTCCATTTCATGATTCAACTATATTACCATGAATCTTCCTCACATTTTCTCTTTAATTATCAAATTAACTACATTTTGAAGCAAGATCATTACATTGAAATAATAAATTTCCTTTCATTAAAACAACGATGATGGTGACCAATTTTATTTATAGATAAATTAGATACCTGTTTTAACTCTCTTGTTATGGCATATTTGAGTCTAGAGTGATTCAAAGGAAAAATTAATTATCATAATTGTTTTTAAATGTAAATGTACAAAAGCATAGTAAATAAGAATAGACCATAACACAAACTTACCAAGAGGACTGGCCCACCTTCTTTGTGTTCTTCCTTGTTCCCTTTCAACTCTATTCATCTTATTGTATTTTTCACAATACTTATATAATGACAATATAATGCCTAGTAAATGTGGAGGAGAGCATATTGTTAATGTGCACGGTTAAATCAAAATTATGAGGGCACACAAATACATAAATATTATTTTCCTAACATGTGATCAACACTAGATTTGGACAACTTTACCTTTTTTCTATGAATATTAAATTAATCTATATTTTGAGAGAATTTATTTGTAGAATTTAAAATGGAATAAGTAATATGTAGATATGATTTTTTTTCAATTTATATTTTACTAAATTATATTAAAATGTACGTTATGTGATAAAAATATAGTAATATAATATATTAGAAATATATCTTTCATCATTATTGTTGAAGACAATTATTCAATTGTGTATTGTCATTGATGTTACACAAATGTATATACAAATGTAGTGATGTTACACAAATGTCTAACCTAACCGAGCTTTGTCGGGTAATGAAGGAAGTTCTGTACATAACCGAGTTCACTCGGGAAACACAGTAAGTTTGGTTTCTACCAAGTAATGGTCGAGCATCGAAGGATTACATTGTTAACTGAGCTATGCATTTAGTGTCAGCCGACTAACAACAGTTTACACTTTATGTTTAATTGGTTAATTGCAGCCGACAAATTTGAGTTTTATTGTTTATTTGGAAGGGTATTCAAGCTGACTTGACAAGGCCTATCATATATATACAAGGTCAATTTTGGATTGAATATGAAGAAGAGTTTTGATATGAAGAGTGAAGGAAAAATATGAGGGAATTTTGATTAAGGACAGAATATCCAGACTGAGCTGCAAGAGAATATTTGACCAGTGAGGATCCAGTTAAATCTAGAACAAAGATATGAATCTGCAAAGTCAATTTCTTCTTCAATCAGGTCAACTCATTGTTACTCTCTAACAATTTTAGCAGTGATCCAAATCTCTTTACAGAGTAAAATTGACAATCTTTCATAAATCCTCTCAGAAGGTGACATTTCTACATTGAAGTGTGTGAAGACCTCTAACAAGGCCACTCCTAATAGGGTGATTTAAATCTTCTAATAGGGTCACACCTCACAGTGTGTTTTGTGACATTTAACAGGGTTGGCTCCTAACAGGGCTCACTTCAGAAGAGTGAAAAACAATAACTAGTTGTAATTGGTGGTTTTCCCAAATGGGGTTTCCATGGTAAATCTTGGTGTCATTTGTGTACATATTATTTGCTTTATGCTTTATGTTTCTACACTTAATCACTAAAGGATAATTACATTTCAAATTTCAAATTGCTTTGTTAAAACCAAGTAACAACATAATATATTTGCTAACCAAGTAACAATGATAAGTTTGATTAAGACATCTAAGGGAATTGGATTTATTTTTATCGTAATTGATTCACCCCTCCCCTCTCAGTTACTCAACTCATTTCCAACAATTGGTATCAAAGTTGTTTGGTGCTTTGAGGGAAGGTTTCAAGGCCTAAGCTTAAGATCAAAGATGTCTTATAGAAGGGATATCCCCAAGATTAACAAAGACAACTTTCCTACATGACAAGAGTTGATGAGGCTACATCTATCTACTATTGGAGATACTAGTTTTCAACTCTTGGACCACAATTATGTGGAACCACCTAGACCTATGTCTGTGGATCAGATGGTGTACATGAAGAATCATAAAATAATGATGATTGATATAGATTATTCACCCAACTATTCAGAATTCGATGAAGTCAAGGACTACCCTACTACTTATGATATGTGGAAGAAACTACATGATATCCATGGAGGAGATGAAAATGTAAAGAGAGCCAAAGAAGAGAGTCTCAGAGGTCAGTTTGATTAGATAAAAATGAAAGAAGGAGAAGACATTAAAAAATACAGTGACAAAATCAAGAAAAGTGTCAGTTCCATTAGAGCTGCTGGCGGACAGATTGAAGAAAAGAAAATGGTTGGTAAGGTATTGAGAACTTTACTTCCTATCTATGCAATTAGAGTTTCAGCTATTCAAGAGATGAGGTGAAGTAATGATATAACTCTACATGCATTGGTTGGAAGGCTAACAAATTTTGAGTTGGACAATTTTGACAACTATTCTCCTAATCATAGCAATTTTGAGTCTGCATTCAAAGCCAAATTAAGCCTTGGTAAGATGGATAGGAACTCAAAGGGAAAATAGATTGAAAATGATAGTGATGATAAATCTGATGATGAAGATCTAGTAATCATTGAAGCACTACTTGCAAAGAGAGATACCAAAGGAAAAGGAAAGTACAAAGGAAGAAAACCATTGGTTTTCTTTTCATGTGATGAGGTTGGCCACATTGCTGCTAAGTGTCCAAGAAAATAAGACAAATATGAGAGAAAGTTCAAAAAGTACAAAGTTAAGAAATATTACAAAAGTTACAAAAGGTACAAGGACAAAGGTAAGAAATCTTGTTATATTGCAAAAGATTCTGATAGTGATGAAGATGAAATGGTTTACATTGCTATTAAGGATGAGTCAGATAATGAAGAAAATGAAAAGAATGCACTTTTCTCTCATGTTAATGACACTTGGATAATTGATAGTGGTTGTTCACACCACATGACTGGTGATAAAACAAAATTTGAACATCTTGAGCACTGTGATGGTGGGAGTGTCATATTTGGGAATAATGAACCTTGCTATGTGAAAGGTAAAGGTTGTATTGCTCTAACTGAAGGAATCAAATGTGATAATGTCTATTTGGTTGAAGGACTAAGGTGTAATCTACTAAGTGTGGCACAACTGAATAACATTGGTTTCAAGGTAGAATTCATGAATGGAAAGGCCAAGATCCTAGATGGTAAGGGAAACCTAGTTGGAACTGGCAAGCAAACAAAAGATAATCTATTCTATCTCAATCTCACTAAAAATTTATGTTTGATTGCACAAGTAGAAGAAAGCTGGTTATGGCATAAAAGATTGTGTCATGTGATTTTTGATAACCTGGTCAACATAAGAAAGAACAAAAGAGTAAGAGGCATTCCTATTTTGAAGAAACCTGAATTGGCAATATACAAACAATGTCAAATTGGGAAGATAGGAAAAACTAGTTTCAAAAGAAAGAATTACAATACTGAAGAAGTCTTGGAGTTAGTGCATGTTGATCTATGTGGACCAATTAGAACAATAAGTTACACTGGAGAAAATTATTTCATTCTATTTGTTGATGATCATTCCAGATGATGACTACTATGTTTCTCAAATAAAAATTAGAGGCTTTTCAAAAGTTTAAGTGGTACCTTGCCTAGTTGAGAAGGAAACAAGAAAGAAGCTAAAATGCCTAAGATCTGATAGAGGAGGTGAATTCATTTCTAATGAGTTCAATGAATTCCTGCAATGAAAGAGGAATCAAGAGACAAGTATCTGCCCCTAGTACACCATGACAAAATGGTATAGCAGAAAGAAGAAACAGATCTATTATGGATTGTGCAAGAACCTTGATGATTGAAAAGAATGTTGCACACAAATACTGGAAGGAAACTATCAACACTCTAGTTCACACCTTGAATAGAGTTCAACTGAAGAAAGGTACTGATTAGACACCTTTTGAATTATGGTATGGCTATAAACCCAATGTTCATTATTTCAAAGTATTTGGAAGTAAATGTTACATCTTGAAGGAAGAAAGAAATGGAAAAATTGATGTAAAAGGCGATGAAGGTATATTCCTAGGATACTCCTGTAAAAGAAAAGCATATAAATGTTTGAATCTTGCTACTCATAAATTCATAGAAAGCGTACATGTAAATATTGATGAGTTTGCAGAGAGAAGTGAAGAACAGAGTAGTAAAAAACCTGAGGACTATAGGAAGTTTGTGTATTATGAACCTGATACTATAACCAAGACACAAACAATGGTGATTGGAAATAAACCATGTCAACCACTAAATTGATCAGCACAAACTTTGTTACAGCCTATGCAACCTGAGCTTCTAGCAGTTTCTATCGAGTCTCAGACAGAGGCAACTAAGTCTCAGGCAGAGGAAACCGAGTCCCAGTCAAAAGAGAAGAACAAAATGTTTGAGCATGGAAAACCAAGTGGAGAAACACTAGAATCAAAGAAGAAGGAACCTGTACTTGCCAAATATGTCAAAAGGCATAATGCACCCAAGAAAATAATTGGAGATCAGACAAAAGGTATAATGACAAGGAACAAACTTAAAGGTACATTTTTGTTTAGTGAAATTGAACCTAGATCCATTAAAGATGCCTTGAATGATGAAAGTTGGATAGAAGCCATGAAAGAATAGATTGAGAAGATAGAAAAGAACAAAACACAGACTCTTGTACCTAGACCAAAAGAAAAGAATGTGATTGGTACTAAGTGAGTTTTTAGAAACAAGCTGAATGAAAAAGGTGAAGTTTCTAGAAACAAGGCAAGATTAGTGTGTAAAGGATATGATCAAGAAGAGGGTATTGATTATGGAGAAATTTGTTCTCATGTTGCAAGAATTGAAGGAGTTAGAACTCTTCTAGAATATTCTACACATAAAGGATTCAAGGTATACCAAATGGATGTAAAATCTGCATTCTTGAATGGAATTATGGAAGAGGAAGTCTATATTGAGAAACCTTCAAAGGTTTTGTTGATCCTAACAAAAGGAATATGGTTTGAAAATTGCACAAAGCTTTGTATGGACTGAAGCAAGCTCCTAGATCTTGGTATGAGAGACTGCATGGTTACCTGGTAAGTATTGGATTTAAGAGAACTATTGACAACAGTAGCTTGTACATCAAAGGACCTCAGAACAAGATACTATTAGCAGAGATATTGTTGATGATATACTATTCACTGGACATGATGATTTATGCAAAGCATTCTCTGAAGAAATGAGTAAGGAATTTGAGATGTCTATGTTTGGTGAAATTGAATTCTTTGTTGGTTTACAAGTTCATTAGATGAAGGATCGTATCTACATTACTCACTCTAAGTATATCAAAGAGATACTGAATAAATTTGGAATGGAAGATTCCAGACCAGTTGGGACACCTATGTCTACTGGGCATAAGTTATCTAAGGATGATGATTCAAAGGAGGTAAATCAGACTACCTACAGATCCATGATTGGTAAACTTCAATATGTCGTTCACACTAGGCCTGATATTGCATTAGCAGTTGGTATTGTTGCAAGGTTTTCAGCTAATCCTAGAGATAATCATTTGATGACTATCAAAAGGATTCTAAGATATCTTAAGGGAACTAAAGATTATGGATTATGGTATAAGAAAGGAGGAAACTTTGATTTGAAGACTTTTACTGATGCTGATTGGGCTAGAAGTGTTGATGAAAGAAAGAGCACTAGTGGTGGAGCATTCTTTCTTGGAAAGAGGTTAGTCTCTTGGACCAACAAGAAACTTAATTGCATTTCTTAGTCTACAGTAGAGGCAGAGTATGTTGCTGCAGTAGTGAATTGTTCAAATATCATATGGTTCAAACAACTGTTGTCAGCTATGAAGGAGAAAATCAAAGAACCAGTTATTATCTACTGTGACAACACGAGTGCTATTAAAATTTCAAAGAACCCTGTGATGCATACTAAGACTAAGCATATTGCAATAAAATATCATTTCTTGAGAGAATTGGATCAGGACAAGGAAGTAAGGTTGGAATATGTGAATACTAAAGAACAAAATGCAGATATATTCACAAAACCTTTACCTAAGGATGCATTCTTGTATCTTAGAGGAAAGCTAGGGGTGATTCCCCTAACTGAAGCTCACTAAAGAACAGATTAGTGATGCATCAACCAAGCTACAATAAAGATCTAAAAATTTGATACAGATTGTCAGAGCTTATTGCATATGAATTTGTTGGAAAGCTATAATGTAAACAATTTTTGTTTTGTCATTGATGTCAAACCTTAACTGGTGAGACTATTGCTATCTGTTTGAAGTACCATATCTATTGATTGTTGAAGAAGATTTTAAGGCAAGGGTAACAAGAAGACTGAGTGAAATGGTTGAGTTATGAGAAATTAAAAGGGTACTTGATCAGTTGGTACATTGGCAAAGTAATGTGTTGTTTATCCATTACACTAAGTCAAGATGTCAGTTTACTAGGAACAGTATATGTCGAGCGAAGTTTGTGTTGACTGAGCACCAGTGTATGCCGAGCATAATTTCTTAGTGTAGACCGAGTGCTAGTAAATTGCCGAGGAAAATAGTGATGACCGAGTGGAAGAATAGAGTGTTGGCTGAGAAACAGTATTTTGGTAATTGTTGAGATTTGAGATCTCTGGTCGACATAATTGAATTTATTGGGATATGTAAAGTTAATTAAGGATAAGAATGATTGATCCACACTATTTAAATGCATAGGTAACTATAATTAATGCATGGATCCAAGATTTAATTAGTGATTACTTTGGAGAAGTAAATTAAATGTAAATGATGGAAAGATCTGTTGGATATGACCTAACCTAAGGTCTACGATCTTGATTAAGAAGAAAAAATTTATTTTACCTAGATGAAGAGGTATAAGATAATCTCAATGGGTTATTCAAGAAGATGTATGTATGTGAGAAGTGTGTGCAAGAGGATTGCATGGTTAATTGATTGATTGGCATGATCTAGCAAAGAAGGCTGAACAGAGAAGCAGAGAGTAGTGAAAGTGATTGCTTGACAGATTTCCAAGTAGATCTGAAGATTGAAATGATAATGGAGGCCACTCAGTAAATTAGCATAAGAGTTGAACTGGATCTAGATTTGCAGAGTAAGTTGTATGTATCAGATCACACTTGTTGATTACTTTCTAACCATTGTATTAGTCAAAATCCTTTAACCAGGTTGACCTAACAGTCACTGTATAAATCCTTTGATCAAGGTGACATTCAAGTGGAATGTTCTAAGACCTCTAAAAAGGCCACTCCTGATATGGTGATTAAATCCTTTAACCAAGTCACATTTAGCAATGTGTTTTGTAACCTTTAATAGGGTTGGATCCTAGCAGATCTCACTTCAGAAGAGTGAAAACTTGGTAGCATGTTACTAGTAGTTTTTCCCAATTTGGGTTTCCAAGTTAAATACTGGTGTCAACTTGTGTCAATGTTTATGTTGTGTTTTACTGTTAAGTTTCTACAAGCTAATTACATTTGAACAGTAAACTGCATATTTATGTTGTTGACTTATGCTATTGCTGCCGAGCAGATCTGATTTGTTTAAAGTGCTATAAAGTTTCAATTGGTACATCTAGACCTGAGGATAACTGATTCCCCCCTCAGTTATTCTAAATTCATTCTAACAATTGGTATCAGAGATTTGGTCTCTTGAAAATAGTTTGAAGGTACTTGGAGAAAAAAGATCAAGATGTATAAAAAGGAGGTACCAAAGTTGAACAAAGATAACTTCCCTTCATGGTAGAGTTTGATGAAATTGCATCTGGTTGGTATTGGTGATGCTGTTAAGTGCTATATTGAACATGATTATGTAGTCCCAATAATACCTCTCACCACTGAATAGTTAAGAGAAAAGAAGGAACACAATCAAGTAATGTTGGAGATCACATCACCCCTGAGCTATCCTAAATTTGAAGACATAAAGAACTGTACAAATGAAAAGCAGATGTGGGATACCCTAGCAACCATCTATGGAGGAGATACAAATGTGCTGATAGCCAAATCTGAAAGTTTAAGAGGTAAGTTTGATGAAATGAAAATGCAAGAAGGAGAAAATATAGTTCAATATTGTGGTAGGATAAAAGAAGTTGTGAATGCTATTAGAGGAGCTAATGGAACCATTGATGATAACACCATTATGAGAAAGGTACTAAGAACTCTTCTTCCTGTATATGCTATTAGAGTCTCTGCAATTCAAGAACTAAGATGTACTCTGTTGGCTAACAGATTTGTTCTCCTTAAATCTTGATGTTTATTTTCTAACTCTATGCCTTTGAAAACAAATCATTAAACAACAGTTGGGTAAGCATTTACTTTGCTTCCCTCTAAATTTTACAAAGGTACAGCTCCCTTTTCAAAGATTTTCAGTGAATGGATATTTCTATCTAAACATATAAGCTTTTAACTGAAAAGCAGGAAAAGATCTCTCAACTGTTCTTAGACGGATGAGGTATAGCAATGGAAACTTGCAAAACTTAAAAGAACCAGAAACTACTTTGTAGAAGAGATTTAAACTAACTAACTGATGAAGAAATTCAACACAACTAAGCATTCATCTACGAA
The DNA here is from genome assembly GCA_018584345.1 of Thuja plicata. Lineage (NCBI taxonomy): Eukaryota > Viridiplantae > Streptophyta > Pinopsida > Cupressales > Cupressaceae > Thuja > Thuja plicata. Next base: position 2,697,244 of record MU224401.1, read on the forward strand.
AAACTGGAATTCATAAATCTAAAACCAAATGAATGAAATGGAATAACGCATGCAGAAGTTTAATATATAACTCTCTCAAAGTAGGGATATATATTACTATCTGATTTCCAAAGATCAAAATTTAATTTAGCACGAGCATCCAGGTATATCTAGCTCAAAGTCCAGATATCATCAGTCACTTCAACTATTGAAAAACAAGAACAAAATTTTACGCTATTCTAAAATCTATCTTTTTCCCTCTATTCTATTCTAACCCTTATAGAGTTTTAAGCTCCAGCTTATATAGTTCAGCAGTCTGAGAAAGCCTCCTGAAAAACCCAGCTTCTCGGACACAACCACAGAAAGAAATGGTTACCAGTTATAACAAAGTTCTCAGAATAAGGTTTTTAAAAGTAGGATAAATTAAGGAAATAAAACAGAATCCAGTTCAACTTTCTTGTGTATCTGTTGACGTGGCCATCTTTACCAGCTTCCACGACCGGAAGACACGGAGCAATTCCTGAGTAGGCGGGGCGTGCAGATTTTTTAGTGCGACTAATTTGGCATGCATCGCGTTCTTCTCCCACCACATTTTCTGGATTCTTTCAGCCTGTTTCGGCAGTTGTCCCTGGTTCAAGATCAGCATAGCCTCAATGTTGGCAGTTTTGGTGAGGTCGTGAACTATCAGAGCTTCACTCTCTTTGAAAGCATTCATTATATCAATGAAGGACTTAACCATCGCATCGACACCCTGATTTCCATCCTCCAGTTGTAAGATGCCCGAGGGGTTCACTACTTTTATGTCCTTCAAGGTGTTGGAGTGAATTTCCTGCACTTCTTTTTCCATGACTTTCATCTGAGAAATAGCTGCTTCAAACAATGTTTTCTTCCAGCCAAAGTTTTTCTTTAAAATAAATAGCATACAAGGATCCACCAACTTCATGGGATTTTCAGTTAAAAACTATTTTACTCCATAATCTTCAATCTCCTGCACTCGCATCACAACGTCTGTACAATTTTTTGACTCGCTTTCCCATATTGGGATCAAGGTCTGAATCTCCCCCAGGAGTATTTTGCCGTCCACGCGGGTGCTCATGAACTCCCTTATGAAGGTGCTTCCTTCTGCTATTATACCATCTATCCATGCCTTTATTACTTCTGTCCAGGTTCTACCTTGCTGTACCTATTTGACCAACTTTTGATTTTCCACCGAATTGGGGTCGAATCCTTGGTGGGCCTGTGCCAAAGGTAGCGCACCATTTTCAGCCAATGACGAGAGAAATTCTACCATGGTTGAGACTATTTGCTTCAATTCCTGTTTCTCCCTACCATCTTTCTGTGACTGTCCTAGCATATGATCTGCGGAAAATTTGAAAATGTGATCACGGGAGTCTCTGTTCAGAACCCCTAACTCCATTTTTTTTATTTCATAATCCTCAGGCTCAGGATCCTGTGTCTCTCCCATAGGCTTTACTGTGGCGATTTCGGCAATAATCTTCCCTGTAGACGGGTCTGTTGTTAACCTCACATTTCTTTTCATTCTTTTAGCTTTTGGAGTGCGTGCAACATACCTCATAACAATCTCTTTAACTGGCATAGCCAGCGGTTTGAAACTTTTCCTCTTGCTAACTGATTCAGTGAGCCATGGTGGAACCGAACTAGGCATAATCCGGTTATCAGGAGTCTTTATAGGCATGTCTGTAACCTGGGACAGCTCTTGATAATGTGTGAGAACCTCCTAAACCTTCCCTTTGTGATCAGGTGTGAATGAGAGATCTTCTTCATTGAGCTCAATGACATCACCCAAATAATCAGGTTCTTCTGAAGCCATCTGGTTCCTCTTTTCTGACCTCATCCTTACCCTTGATCTTGGCACATTAGGGTGTTTCACTGAAGATGTCTTCTCCTTCAATGATATTATTTCACCTGCATTTGATAACAAAGGAGAATCATTAGCAAGAACTTGCTTTACACTTTTAATAGGTGACCCAGTATCAAGGCATGTGTTTGTAAAGAGTTGAACTCCTTTCTTCCTTGCTGTAATCCAATTCTCAGTTTCTTCAAAAATGTTGCGGGCTCAGAGTTTGATATCGCTACATTCTTTCCTGCCCCAATCGATAATTGGGACACCTTCTGCTTCTGAACAGGTGGCGGATGGACAGGGGACCTCTGAGCTGTCCTCTTCTACACTTCTGATATCAAACCTCAATTGCAATAGCTTGATCTGAGATACAGTGAGTCTGGTTTGATCCCGCTCCCATATCATTTTCTCATCACTGAGATTTTCCCATAGATCCTCAAGATGATAACTTGGGGAAGGGAATTTACTTATCCCTAGAGTCTGCCTGGCAAAACCCTTGCTATCAAATCCTGTCCTTGGTTCATAAAAGGGCATGTGGAAGTTCAGTAAATTGCTCCCCACAATGGATGCATCCAACATACTATTACAAACTAAATGGCCTAGTTTCACCGGAAACAAAGAATTCCACTTGTCTTCTAGGAGAGCAGTTTTAATAACAATAAATAACTGTCTGCAAACTTCCACCAGAACAAAACAATCGAAAGTGTACCAAGGCAGCTTCAAGGGTTCCTCTTCAAATCCACCAACCCGAATATATGTGAAGCGGGGAAATTGAATGTAGAAACTGCCAAAAATCTGAACCAATTTCTGAGCATTCTTTGAAATCCTCTGGTTCGGTGCGCCTGCGAGTTCTTGACGTAATTTCCCCCAAAACACATCATGTACTTTCCTGTAGTCCTCTAAAACTTTATCTTTTCTCAACAATGGGCAATACTCATAAATAAACAAGCTTTCGTTCCGAGGAACTTTCTAAATAGGAGATAAATTTTGAGTGCAGGCCAAGCAATACATTAGGTGTGAGGACATATAAAACCCTTCTTTGGTCACTTGATTTTTCTTGAGTTGATCCCGAAGGGATACGGCTATGATCTCGGCCCAGTCTATGTGCTGTCTTCCTTCTAGAACGATCTCCACAAAATGGAACATCCATTCGTCAAAGTACAAGGTCTGTTCTGAGCCTTTTAATCGGTGGAGAAGGACAACAATATCATGTACCAGAGGGTTCATGTGATCCTTAGTAAGGGATTTGGGTAACCGTGACCCTCCTTTGTAGTTGGTTTTTGTCCATCTTCTTGCTATATAGCTTCTGTTTCTATCAACATTATCCCTAAATTGAGCCAGAGACTGGGTGGGGGTGAAATTAACAAGACCCTCATCAGGTATTTTGAAAGCTGCTGCAATGGTTCCACGGTTTACCGGTATTAGGGTTTGACCGTCCGCATTTAAAATACTCTTCAATTTAACATCATATCTGTTAATACATTCCTGTAATAACTATGGACAGACGGCGGAAGGTGGGAATGCGGCTGCTTCTAGTAGACCACTGGCTAAAATTTCTACAACAGACTCTTCGTCAACATGAGAAGAGAGTTTTGAAGTTATGGCGTCAACCGAAACCCCTAACAAATCTGTGTCTGTTATGACTGGAGCCCTACATTCTAGATTCTTTACATTTCCAAAGAAGTGCATAACAAACTTCATATTTGCATAAGAAGATGAAAAGTCTACCAGCTCACTGCTCGAAATATTGAATTTTAAGAAACAACCAGAAATGAGGGGCAGAGATCAAAAAAGCTACCTGTAAGATTTGAACTCGACCAGACCACCTTTCCAGCGCCAAGAGTCCATGAATGCATAATAGGGAAAAATGACTTACCAAGCTTCTTTTTAATTGCAGTTTGAAGCGCGGGATATACAGCTTTATGCGAGCATTAATCGAGCCTTCAATACCAAGTGACGCTAAAAATAAATGCTTTCAAATCAAATTGTATCTTCGAGACCTGCCACCTTTTCCAATCATAATTATTTACCCTCAAATCAAATATTTTCCACCCGTGCAAGTGATTTCCTTGGTTTTCGTGTACTGACCCAGCAAATAGAATCATGCCACGTCAATCGGCCCATCTTGTCAGGTCGTCACGTTATTAAGAATCCCGTCTGCGTCCTTTCTGAACTACTTTGAACTACTTTGAACCGGAGTTCAAAGGGGTTCAAAGAGGTTCAACATCTCACAAAGGGGAAGTACCGCGTGCTTTCCTGCAGGAACACATCATTAGCAATAAGAAGACTTAGGCCGCTATTGAACTACTTTGAACTACTTCGAACCGGAGTTCAAAGAGGTTCAAAGTGGTTCAAATGACTTGAAAGTGTGAGTGATCGGTTTATAACAGACCGAAACTGAACCTGACGATGCCAAAAGCTTAGATTTGACAGACTCAAATATAAAGGCTTTGGAGGAACCAACAAGGTAGGAAAGTGAATAGAGTGAAGCTTCGACCATTGTAGACACATGAACTTGGAAAGTTCAAATAAAGGTGACTCTTAACCCCTTAACATACTCCTAATAACAATTTGATTTTAGAAGGTCTGGTAGGTAGACTTGCTGCATTTGAGATGTCAAATTATGATAACTACACTCCACAAGCTATTGATTCCACATTTAGATCCCAGTTGGTCCTTAACAAATCAAAGAAAGGAAAGAAATGTGTAAACAGTGACAACGACACTATAGATGATGATATGGAAGAACTTGAGGCACTTATGGCAAGAAGACTATCTAGAGGAAAAGGAAAATTCAAAGGTAAACTTCCTATCATTTGTTTTTCATGTAACAAAGTTGGTCATTTTGCTACTAGATGTCCTGATAAGAATGACAAAGATGAAGGAAGGGACAACAAGTACAAAGACAAAAAGGATGACCGAGACCTCAGAAAGTATAAGGATTACAAAGACAAAGGAAAGAAATATTTCTATATAGCCGAAGAAGCTTCTGACAATAGAATTGATAATTCTGATGAAAATGATATAGAAGTTGTGTGTATTGCTATGAAATATGATTCTGATGATGATGAGAAAACTACACTAATTTCTTATATGAGTAAAGGTGACCATTGGATTATTGACAATGGTTGTTCACATCACATGACTAGTGACAAGGATAAATTTGAAACCTTAGATCAGTGCAATGGCGATTATTTAAATTTGGTAATGATGCACAATGTCTTGTTAAAGTGAAAAGATCAATTAATTTGATTAACAAGATCAGATGTGACAATGTATATTGGGTTGATGATCTTAACTATAATTTATTGAGTGTTGCACAACTGAATACTTCTAATTACAGAGTTGAATTCCATCACAAGAAGACAAAGATCTATGATGCCATTGGAGAACTAGTTGGAAGTGGAGAGCAAACAAAAGGTAACTTGTTCTATCTGGACTTAGCTGATGAGACATGCTTGTTTGCACAATATAATAATGTTTGGTTATGGCATAAAAAGTCGTGTCATGTAAAATTTGATAACTTGGTAAGCATAAGCAAATTGAAAAAGGTTAGAGGGCTGCCTAAGTTAAAGAAACCTGAAAATGCAATGTGTAAGCAATGTCAATTGGGAAAAATGACTAAATCTAGTTTCCAAAGCAAGACTCATACTTCTAAGGAAATTCTGGAATTGGTTCATATTGAACTTTGTGGTCCCATTGGTGAGAAAATTTACCATGGAGATAGATATTTTATTCTATTTGTTGATGATTACTCTAGAATGATGATTGTTATGTTTCTTAAGGAGAAATCTAATACATTCCAGTTATTTAAGTGGTACTTGGAAAAAGTTGAAAAGAAGATAGGAAAAATTCTAAAATGTTTGAGATCTGACCGAGGAGGCGAGTTTATTTCTAATGAGTTTAACATGTTCTGCAATGACCGAGGTATAAAAAGATAGATGTCCACACCTAGGACACCACCACAAAATGGTATTGCTGAAAGAAGAAACAGATCTATCATGGACTGTGCCAGAACACTAATGATGGAGAAGAATGTTGCACATAAATATTGGAGAGAAACTGTAAGTACAATAGTCCATACCCTAAACAGAATAAAAGTCAAGGAAGGTACTAATGCTACACCTTATGAGCTATGGTATGGATATGCACCTAATGTAAGATATTCCAAAGTGTTTGGAAGAAAATGTTTTATACTGAAGGATAACAGAAATGGCAAACTTGATGCTAAAGGTTAGGAAGGCATATTTCTTGGATATTCAACTAAAAGTAAAGAAAAAAAGTGTTTGAATTCTAACACTAACAAAATTGTGGAAAGTGCAAATGTTAGAATTGATGAATATGTAGAAAGAAATGAAGCAGAAAGCACACAGGAACCTGAAAGTTACAAATCATTTGTCTATCTAG
>MU224402.1:0-24517 GCA_018584345.1 Thuja plicata
AATATGCAGTTCAGGGAGTTTGACTGATGCATGGTATCTTTTAGGCTTTTATGTATTTCTTAGATCCAATTGGATCTAATATATCTTTCACACCATGATGCAGGATTCAGGACCACAGAAGACCTAGAGTGCAGGACAATCAGAGACAAGACCTAGGATATGAAGACTTAAGATGATGCAAATGAATGACTCCAGAAACTAGAAGACCTCTTAAAGGCAATATATAGACCCCTAGATTTCATCATGCTTCTCTTTTACTTTCTTTTCTGCATATTTCCTCTAAGTTATAGTATGCAAGATGTGACCTTAAAGGAAAACTTGTCTAATACATTCAGTATGAATGCACAATGTAATGATCATTTATGAATCTGAAAGTGTGAATTTGATCAAAACTTTGAGTACAAATATAATCTGATAATATGAATGTAATAGCAATGTATTTCTTTTGCATTGGCTGAACAGTAATTTCAAAGAGATGTTTCTTTATGCAAATTTTACTTTTTTCCCGCATGTAAAAATTTGGGTAACATGAACCATTTGAAAAGATCATGGGATATGTCATTGGAGACAATAAAGACAAACTTCAAAGATTTATTTGATAGAATGTAACCCTAGTATGCAATATTTGTGAAACTTTATCATTGTATGACAAAAGGGGGAGTATGAGTGTTAGTATGGGTACAATGAAAATAATTTTACTATGAAGTATGAGCTTAGGAGGAGTTATGTATGATAATGTTGATAAGGATGATAAGCAGAATATTTTCAGTCTATTTTCCAAAAATGCCAAAGGAGAAGATTGTTGGCATTATGGTGGTTTTTGGATTTCTTATGAGGAGTGTTCTTAAGGGATGCATAATTGGTTGTCATTGATGGAAAAAATTTCAGTTAACATGATTGGAGAAACCAGTAAGTTCTTTGCATGATTGGTAATGGAAGAAATAGTTAGGTGCGTTGATCGGTGTACAAGAAGAAAAGTTTTTATCAGATAATTTGGTAGCGATGAAGTTTCACTACAAATCAGGCATTATGATTGTTGGTGCTCAAATAAATATATTTGATTTCCTATGGAGTTTCCAATCCAATGCTGGAAAACCCAAGTGATTTGGCCAACTAACAAGTCACAACTAACGCAAGATTGGAACTTCTACAATTTTGGCTCTGCAAAACCAAGGCTGGTAGGCCTATACCTTGACTTATCCTTCAATTTACAAGGCTTTTTGTATCAAATAAGAAACACTTCAACCTTATCTCTCAATTATGGCAAGGCACTTCAAAGAAATCTAACTGAAAGCAATATATCATGAAATATAAACTAAAATACTGTAAGTAATTGAAAGAATGTTTAGTAAATGTGTATATAATTTTAAATGAAAAGATAGATAAGATATCACAAAGCTATAAAAAATGAACTAAAAAACTATAATCCAAATAATGATTAGACCAGTGCCTTATTCTATCATGGTCAATAGAGTCAAAATCATCCCAACCCTATGTACAACCTCAGAGATAGTTTGCAAGAAACATATCACTTCAAAGGAGTTATGATGAGCATGTATCTTAAGATAAATCCACCACTATCTCAATTGAGTTTAACTCCTCAAATGATAGACTAATTGGTTGTGGCCACAATCAGTTGAATTTAACCATGCAAGATGAAAAGACCAATTGATAATGAAATTTGTAAATTTAATCAATTAAGTATGCAACATCAAACTATCACTTTGAAGAAAATCTAAATATTTTATCCAACGGACTAACCGAAAATGAAGTTGTGTCAATTCCCATAGATGAAAGAAAAAAATACTTATCTTTATTGATTTTTAAAAAAATAGTACATCCAGGTCCATGTTACAGTTGTTGATCCAAAACTATCCAAATATGTGAAATTGTATTATATTTTATTGTCTTGTCTCTTGAAATTTTAAAATATGTATATATATGTGTTTGAGTGGCTTTCACACCTCTTTAGGGTGAAAAGACACAACCCTTATTACAAATTATTTTGAAAAAATAATAAACTAACTAAAAAATAACTACCTAACTTTCAGATTTGGCTTTGGTCGAAAATCCAAAACACCTTGTGAAAAGATAATATTTATGATGGGGATTGGAAATTTGATTTCCCAAACTGGGTCATTTTTAGATTATTAAAATTCAACAATCTTTAGCCTCTTTTGGTATCATCTTTGTAACAGGTCCAAATTCCAGCATTTCCTGAAGGCTTCGATTAGTTAGTTCTATTTATTTGTGTCATAAAGCTTCCTTCCTTTGATTTTTTTAGTATGGAGAGACTTTCTTCTTGATAATGGATTGGGACTTCGGGTACCACTAGTTGCTCTTTCTGGGGAAATATGCTCCCTGTGAGCATAGAAAGATTCCATCTATCTCTGAAGAAGCAGACCAAGTATCCACACTTAATATGATGCAAAGTGAAATTGGGTGGCCCCAAGCACCCAAAAAAAAGTGAACACTGCTTATTTCCTCTATCAAACACATAATTCTAATCATGTAATACTTTGGATCTCCCGAATACAATGCCACCATTCTCATGGACAACATTCATTACTTTATTAACACGCTTTGACTTTTGTTTACCCTTAGAAAATCCAACAGGTGCACTGAAGTCCTTGCTAAATAGAAGACCCCCATGCATTTGATAAACCCTACAAGTAACTAGATTAATCTCTTCTTCTTGTATGTATTTACATACACAATATTCCCTTTACTCAAGATGTTGTTTCTCATCATAAAAATGATTTGGAGATAACTCGCATTCAGGAACTTCCTTCTTATCAAGAATTTGATCAGATAGGATACTCGGATAATTTTCAAAACTAATCTTCAACACATTCTCCTCATTATGTCTTTTTGATTCCATCTCATCTTCACATGTTTGATACAAATTCTTCTCATAGGATGAAATAATGCATGTCTCACTTTCTGAATACACTTCCCCATACATATTTTGAGTTTCATCATGATGGAAGTGTTCCAAGATTGGCTTGCACTACTCAACTAAGGTCTTAACTTGCCTTAGTCTACCTAGGATCCTAATTCTCTTCTATAATCCACCAAATTCTTGATTCTTCACACCCTAAGACTATTCTAACTCCACACAAAGAGTTAGTTTCTCTGGCTCAATCTTGAAAGATTTCCACCATTGAAAGTACTCCTTGTCTCTATGCTTCCTTGGATGGCTCCAAGCTCAAATATTCACAAGTGATAAAAAGGACATGTTTTCCTTCAATACATCCACATGACATCCTTTTATTCCCATTTGAATGGGTCTTCTATTCCAAAGTGATCGAGTTCCACCTTCACAATGCTTTTGACCCTATTAGGCCCAGTAGCCCTATGAAAAGGGTTTTTCTAGATTCTTGTCAAAAAATTCCACACAACCCTAAAAAAAACCTAGGACTCAGATACCATTTTCCAATACCTTAAATATTTTCAAGGTTTTATCTCCTCAAACCATTCGTACACTACTGTCCTGAAATGTAGGTCTTTTAGGCCTATTTTCAAGCATTGACAGTGACACACTGATTTCTTGCTAAAAATGTATCAAGATGGATTGGATAGGATCTAGGCTCATAGGAAGGGATCAATTAGACCCTAAGGATCTTCGAACCACACTTGGTTTCTTTCCCTCACATACTCCTTTTCAATGACACTTGATTCTTACTCTGTTACACCCCTAACCGGACAGACCTTATTAGCCTAGGGCATAACTTCAAAGATAGAAGCTTGACTCTTTAGTACCTCTCCTTGCATATTTAAACTATACATGGGCTCCCATAGAACATTCATCCACCCTTAGGATATTCCCATGGTTAGATTTCGTGGGGGAGCCATGGAAACAAAAACTACTCTAGACTAGACCAACAAACTCCCTAAATCTTAATCAATTTACAAATCCTACTAAATCAACTCTATAGTACTTGAAAAATAAATGGAAAAGTCTTAAAACTAACTAATCAAAACATATCTAACACTAATTCTACCAATTCAATCCATCTAATCACTCTATAACTCAAAAATACTCAAATATTGCTCAAACCCAAAATTGCAGAGCTTCTTATTATTTCAAAAAATTGCTTACATTCAATCTACCTCAGGAAATGAGTCCTTAGGCATCTTAGGATACTTACTCCACCATTTTAGGCCACTAGAATTTATTTCTAACCTCCTTCTCAAGATGAATCCAAATGTTATCTATGTTGCAAGCAACATTGCAACAATGCAAAATGTTGTAATGACAACATTGTAGCATCTTCATCTTTTACGTAAATGCTTGAAACTAACTTTTTTGACCTCTAATATGCTTGGTATGAGGAATATACATCATTAATGAATTTTTAGGCACTTTCCCAATCCTAACTGACTCTAAGACCCATTAAGACTCATTTTCCCTACTCAAGCCAAAATTATGCATTAAAGTAAACTAACTAGACTAGGTTGGATTTGACACTAATTATCAATCCACCAAGTGACACACCTTGCAAGACCTACTAAGGTAAAAATTAAACACACACTGACCTTTCTAAGGCCAATTACAAGCCAAAACATTCTATGGCTTAGAGGTTAGCCTAGGTGTTGCACCATCCTCCCTAAGTGAAAGAATTCAATCCATCCTCGGATTGAGTAAGTCAAAGTCAGTGCCCAAATTTTTGAACTGTGACTACTTTATCCATGTTGCATCTACATCTAGTTGTCCTTTCCATTTTACTAGTTGTTCTCTGTAATCCTTCATTCTAGTATTTTTGTAAATTCTAGATTTCAGTATGCAGTCTGCCTTCTTGATTGGTGTAGATGGAAAATGGAGTTCTTCTACCTCTTGGATGACTTCATTCAAGCTCTGATATGGATCAGGTATTGGTCCATTGTATAAGACCAATTTTGAAATGTTAAAGACAGGTGACAAGCCACTGTTCTCTAGTAACTCCACCTTGTAAGCATTTGCTCCATATTTGGCTAGTATAGTACAGGGGCCAATTCTTCTCATCTGAAACTTGTGTGGGATTCCTTTTTTTAGTTTATCCTTGGTTAGGTGTACCATCACTAGATCCCCAACCTTGAATTGGACATCCCTTTTTCCTTCATCCACCTTACTCTTGATTTTCATAGTATTTTCAATCAGTGTCTTCTTGACTGTATCATGGACCTCTTTCATAGCATAGGCAAAGTCCCCAACATATCTGCTCCCTTTTACTCCATCCTTCAATTCTCTAAGCTCATAAATTCCTATAGGGTGTAGGCCATACACAATTTCAAAATGACTCTTACCAGTAACCCTGTTCATAGTATCATTGTAGGCATATTCAGCTTGGCCTATGAGTTGGTCCCATTTCTGACCACACTACTTTGTTAAGCATCTTAGGAGATTACCAAGACTCATATTAACTACCTTCATTTGGCCATCAGTCTAAGGATGGTATGCAGATCCAAAAGATAAGTTGGTGCCCAACTTCTGCCATAGAGTCTTCCAAAAATGACTCATAAACTTGGTGTCTCTGTCCAACACAATCCTCAAGGGCAATCCATATATTCTAACTACCTCTTAAAAGAAAAGAGAAGCTATTTTAATGGCATCATTGGTTGTCTTGTAGGGTACAGAGTGAGCTATCTTACTGAATCTATCCACTATTACATAAACACTATCCATTCCCTGTCTTGACTTAGGCAACCCAACTACAAAGTCCATAATTAAGCATTCCCATGGTCTGGTTGGAATAAGAAGTGGTTGGTATAGTCCAAAATTAGAAGATGTTCCTTTCACTTTCTGACGCACAATACAACTTTCAACATACTTCCTAATGTCAACATTCATCTTTGGCCAAAAGTAAAATCTTTGAACAAGTTATTGTGTCTTACTAACCCCAAAATGGCCACTCAATGCACCATTGTGTTTCTCTTGAATCAAATTCTCCCTTATAGACCCTCTAGGGACACATAATTGACTTCCTTTAAATAGGAGATTACTTTTCAAAGTATATTCAGAATATTTACAATGAAAGTGGTTCTCATATTCTTGGCAAACCTTATAGATCTCTCCAAAGTCTTCATCATCATTATATAGATACTTGAAGTTGTCTATTCCCATGCTCTACAATTGTATCTCCTGGATATTCAAGGCTCCTCTACTCAAGGAATATGCAACCTTGTCCTGCAATCCCTTCTTATGTTTGATATTGAATTTTTATGCTTGCAGGTACTCAACCCACTTCATATGCTTGTGACTGAGTTTCTCTTGGGAGTTCAAGAAACTTAATGCTTGATTGTCAGAAAATACTATGAACTCTTTTGGAAGCAAATAATGCCTCCACTTTCTCAGATCCTAAACTAGATCATACATCTCTAAGTCATAAGAATAATATTTCTTCTTAGCTTCACTCAACTTCTCCAAATGGAAATCCACTGGTCTTCCCTCTTGGCTTAACACAACACCAATTGCCACATTACTAGCATCACATTCTACTGTAAATAAATTTTCAAAGTTTGGCAAAACCAAAATAGTTTGTGTAGCAATATTTTTATTTAACAATTCAAAACCATGGTCAGCTTGTTCATTCCATGCAAACTTAGTCTTCATACCTCCTTTAATAGTGTCCAACATGGGAGCACAAATTGCACTGAATTATTTGATAAAATTTCTATAATATTGGGCCAGGCCATGAAAAATCCTTACCTCTGTTGTTGTCCTTGGAGTAGGCCAATTGAGAATGGTTTCCACTTTGCTTGGATCCATCTTTAGGTTATCTTGAGATAGTACAAAACCAAGGTATACCAGATCTGTCTTAATGAACTCACACTTTTCTAAGTTTATCATCAACTTCTTCTCCTGCAACTTCTTAAAAACCATTTCCAAGTGTTTGAGGTGCTCTTCTCTTATCTTACTATAGATGAGTATATCATCTAAGTAGACTACCATAAACTTTCCTATATAGTCTTTGAGGACCTCATTCATCAATCTCATGAATGTAGATGGAGCATTTTAGAGTCCAAATGACATTACAAGCCACTCATACAGTCCTTCTATGGTTTTGAAATTTGTTTTCCACTCATCCCCTTCATTTACCCTGATTTGATGATAGCCACTCTTTAGGTCTATATTTGTAAAGTACCTTGCTCTTCCTGGATAGTCCATTAGGTCTTCTATCCTAGGGATAGGGAATCTATACCTAATGGTGATCCTATTGATTACTCTAGAGTCTGTACACAACCTCCAAGTTCCTCCCTTTTTAGGTGCTAGGATTGTGGGCATGACACATGGGCTAATGCTCTTTCTTAGAAGGCCTTATTCTAGGAGCTCTTGGATTTGTCTAGCAATTTCTTCATTCTGTTGAGGAGTCATTTTATAGGTTGCCTTATTGGGTAGGGTAGCTCCTAGTATTAGGGTTGATGGTTTTCCATCACTCACTATACCTTCATACCTTTTTAACATCTCTTGGACTACTTTAGGTAGCTATGTCCTCTTCTCTGTTTTGTCTATGCAACTTCCTTTTGCTTCAACACCAATGCAAATCCAAATCCTTCTCCTTCTTATAAAGTCTCTAAGAACTTCTTTTCATTCACCATGAGAACATTAGGACTAGTTGTCTTCAAATCTGTACCCTCCAACAGTGACTGGATTTTGTATGTCACATTATCCTTCTTGAAGGAGTATGAATTTTTCACTCCATCATGCATGGCCTTTCTATCAAATTTCCATGGTCTACCTAGGAGCAAGTGACATGCATCCATAGGTAAGATATCACATAAAACTTTATCCTTGTATCTCCCAATTGAAAATTCTACCCAATCTTTCTCATTCACAAGGACATGTCCTTTGTTTATCTAAGTAACCTTGTAGGGAGTGGTGTGGGGTATCCTTGTCATGTTCAACTTGCTGACTGTCTCCTCTGACACTATGTTGTATGTGGATCCTGAGTCTATTATGACTCTACACACTTTACCCATCATCTTACACCTTACTCTAAACAGTGATATCCTTTGATTGATTTCTTCCTCACTGGCTCTTTGATTAGAGTTCTTCTCATCATGAGATTCTCTCCCTCCTTTGATTCTAATGTCACTTTATGGTTCCTATTTCCACCACTTGTCTCCTCATGAACATAGTTCACTCTTTTGTCACCTCCTTGAGATGTACTTCCCTTCTCTGGGCACCTATATGCTGGATGTCCTAACTCATTATAGTGATATCACTTCATATTGGAAAAGTAGTTGCCTCTTCCTTGGTTACTGCCTCTTCCTCTATTATTAGAGTTCCTCCCTCTACTTGAACTTCCCCTATTGAAGTTTCCCTCATGTTTTTTAGTGAGCTTAGTCTCTTCTTGACCTTTAGATTTAGAGTTTCTTCCTCCATATCCACCTATTTGTCCTTTGTTGTCTCTTCCTCTACCCCTTCCTCTGGAGGTGCTTGAATCTTGTTTCTTCTTTAACTTATCTTCCACCTTGATAGCAATTTGGTGGCACTTTTGGACTGTGTCTGGACTTATCTAACCAATCAAGGACTACCTCTAGTTCCAATTTTCCACTAAAAATAGGAACTCCTTCCAATGCTCTGCCAATCATAGATTTTAGAGCTCTCAGGAATGGCTCCTCATTAAGGATAGGGTCAGCTTCAGGGATCTCATCTTCAAGGGAAATCTCCTTTCCTTTCCCTTCAATCTTTTTCTTCACTTCATCTGCTTTCACATAAACTTCATCCACTTTTTGCTCCAATTGAGCCAACCAATCTCAGAGTAGTCTATTATCCTCTTCTTGTTCATCTACCTTCTTAGCCATCTCAACATTACTCACCATTATTGGTTCTCCAATTGATTCTTCTGGCTGCAACATTAACCACAAGCCTGATCAAAAGAAGCTCTGACACCAATCTGATGGAAGTGTTCCAAGATTGGCTTGCACTACTCAACTAAGGTCTTAACTTTCCTTAGTCTACCTAGGATCCTAATTCTATTCTATAATCCAAAAAATTCTTCACTCTTCACACCCTAAGACTATTCTAACTCCACACTAAGAGTTAGTTTCTCTAGCTCAATCTTGAAAGATTTCCACCATTCAAAGTACTCCTCTCTATGCTTCCTTGGATGACTCCAAGGTCAAATCTTCACAAAAAAATTCACAAGTGATACAAAGGAAATTTTTTCCTTCAAGACATCCATATGACATCTTTTGAATCCCATTTGAATAGTTCTTCTATTCAAAAGTGATCAAGTTCCACCTTCACAATGCTTTTGACCTTCTTAGGCCTAGTAGCCCTATTAGCCCTATCTAGAGGATTTTTCTGGATTACTGTCAAAAACTTCCACACAACCCTAAAAATAAGCCTAGGAATCAGATACCCTTTTCCAAGACCTCAAATATTTTCAAGGTTTTAGCTCCTCAAACCATCTGTACACTACTGTCCTGAAATGTAGGTCTTTTAGGCCTATTTTCAAGCATTGACAGTGACACATTGATTTCTTGCTAAAAATGTATCAAGATGGATTGGATAGGATCTAGGATCATAAGAAGAGATCAATTAGACCCTAAGTCTCCTATAACCACACTTTTTTTCTTTCCCTCACATACTCCTTTGCAATGACACTTAATTCTTACTCTGTTGCACCCCTAACCAGATAGACCTTGTTCGCCTAGGGCATAACTTTAAAAATAGCAGCTTGAATCTTCAGTACCTCTCCTTTCATATTTATAGTTTAAATAGGCTCCCCTATAAAATTCATCCACCCTTAGGATATTCCCATGGTTAGATTTCATGGGGGAGCCATGGAAACACAAACTAATCTAGACTGGACCAGCAGACTCCCTAAATCTTAATGAAATTACAAATCCTACTAAATCAACTCTATAGTACTTGCACACTGAATGGAAAAGTCTTAAAACTAACTAATCAACATAGATCCAACACTACTTCAACCAATTCAATCCATCTAATCACTTTGTAACTCAAAAATGCTCGAATATTGCTAAAACCTAGAATTGTAGAGCTTCTTACTATTTCAAAGACTTGCTTACATTCATTCTGCCTTAGGAAATGAGTCCTTAGAAATCTTAGGATACTTCCTCCACCATTTTAGGCCACTATCATTTATTTCTCACCTCCATCTCGAGAGGAATCCAAATGTTGTCTATGTTTCATGCAACATTGCAACAATGCAAAATGTTGTCATGACAACATTGTAGCATCTTTTACATAAATGCTTGAAACTAAATTTTTTTACCCCTACTATGCTTGGTATGAGGAATATACATAATTAAGGCCTTTTTAGGCACTTTCCCAATCCTATCTGACTCTAGGACCCATTAAGACTCATTTTCCCTACTCAAGCCAAAATTATGCTAGGGCTTAGAGGTTAGCCTAGGTGCTCCTGCACCACATCATCTTCAAAATGATCACTAGGCCACCATCTTTATCATGATTTTGATGGAATTTATTGCATAGAAAATATTCTTCAAATAATTGATTCAAGGATATAGAGAACTTAGGCATATCTCTATGAGAGTTTTCATTTGAAACTTCTTTATGTTCACATGTTGTATGATGTTCTATTTCATCTCCGTTATTTGATTCCTAAAATTTATCGTCTTCTTCATCTAGTACCCCTTGAGTATGTACTGATCCATCAACTTTCTTATCATGGTGCATTGAGAAAAAAATTGACCACTCTTCTCAACATTTTTTTGATATTCCATGTCTAGTAAATATGAGATTTCTTTTGTACTAAGATGATCTTCTTCCTCATCATCATGGTCATTGATACATGTTTCCATGCAAATATCACTATGCACATATTCTTCTTCAATGTGATCCAAATTTTTCTCTTCCATGTCATCACAAGTATTATTATAGTTCTCAAGAATGGATGCTTCTTTATTTTTTGTATGACTAGTGCACTCATCTTCCTCACCAAGATAATCATTAAGCACATCACCTTGTTCAATCTGACCATAAGCCTCCCTTTTTCTATATTCATCATCTTCTAATATATGTGCAAGGAAATTTATACAAGGATCATCTGATGTGATTCCCAATTTTTTGACCTTTCTCATGATTTCTTTTTGTGAAGGCGTAATTTTTTAAGGTATTTATGGAAGAATGTTCACCGTTCTTATTAGAAAATGTGCAGAAGACTCCCCTTCAAATCTCTCCAACCTAAAAAATGCATCGAGTGGAGACATAATAGGATCCTCTTCTATGCTACAACTTTGGTCCTCATACCATTCATAGCACATGTTGTCTTCTTCACCACTGACATCATAAAATGTATAAAGAAACCATTGCTCAAACTGTCTCCATAATGAGATGAACTGCATAGGTAATGATTCATATTCTTCTTGTGCATTATTTTTTAATGACCATACAAACAGCTTCATGGAATCATCTTTTGTATGGACCTCATAATTATCAAGTAATAGATGAAAAGAATCCAAATGATCAAGAGCTGATTCATCATAATCTCCATAAAATTTAGGAACCCTCTGTGACAGTTGTGAAAACAATTCTTTAGAACTGCATTAAAACTTTCTAAGATCCAAAGGCCTGGTATCAACGGGAATAAAAAAACTTTGAAAAGAATCTTAAATATTATGTAATAGATCTTCTATCACTTATTAAAGGACAAATACTCATCCCTTCCAAGCTATCTATCTCAGTGGAGAAATTAAAAATTTCTGACATGTAGGGTCATCACCTTTTTATCTCCTTTTGAGTCTTTTCCCTCAGTAGAGTCACTGACTAAAATAATTTATTAAATAGAGTTGCCACCTTCTTATCAGAAGGAAATACTTACTATCTTCTGAGTTCTTTTCTCCTAGTAGAGTCTTAAATATATCACCAAAGATTCTAGGTAGATTACAAAAATGTTCTTTTGAACAACTCCCCAGTAGAGTTGCCAGTCTATTGGTACTCAAATCAATAGATTGGGTTACCTGTAGACTTTCCTATCCAATGTTGGTAAACCCAAGTGATTTTACCAACTAACAAGTCACAACCAAGGCAAGGTTGGAACTTCCGCAATTCTAGCTCTGCAAAACCAAGCCTGGTAGACCTATACCTTGACTTATCCTTCAAGTTACAAGGCTTTTTATATTACAATCAATTGAATTTAACCATGCAAGATGAAAAGAACAATTGATAATGAAAGCTATAAATTCAATCAATTAAGTATGCAACATCAAACTATCACTTTGAAGACAATCTAAAGATTTTATCTAATGGACTAATTGAAAATAAATTTGATTCAATTCCCACAGATGAAAGAAAAAACACTTATCTTTATTGATTTTAAAAAAAATAGTACATCCAGGTCCATGTTACAGTTGTTGATCCAAAACTATCCAAATATGTGAAATTGTATTATATTGTATTGTCTTGTCTCTTTACATTTTACATTATGTATATAAATATATGTGTGTGTGTGTGTGTGTGTGTGTGTGTGTGTGTGTGTTTGAGTGGCTTTCACACCTCTTTAGGGTGAAAAGACACAACCCTTATTACAAATTATTTTGAAAAGATAATAAACTAACTAAAAAATAACTACCTAACTTTCGGATTTGGCTTTGGTCGAAAATCCAAAATACCTTGTGAAAATCTAATAGTTCTTCTGGAGATAGGAAACTTGATTTCCCAAACTGGGTTGTTTTTAGATTATTAAAATTCGACCATCTTCTACCTCTGTAGGCATCATATATGTAACAAGTAAAAATTCCAGCATTTTCTAAAGCCTTCGATTAGTTAGTTCTATTTATTTGTGTCATAAAGCTTCCTTCCTTTGATTTTTTTAGTATGGAGAAACTTCCTTCTTGATAATGGATTGAGACTTCTAAATTATCAAAATTTAGGGTACCACCAATAATCATAGAGGGGTTTTTTATATGGTTAGTGGAATCCATGATTTGTATCGTGACAATTAATTTAGTGTTTTGAATGAATTGTGTTTTTTTGTGAAGAAGACAGTATACCTATTGGTTTACCGATCAAAGTTTCATATTAAATATGCTACTTGGCGGTGGATCTGAGGTCATATATTGGTCATAAACATGGATATTACATTTTATGCAGACATGTTAGGTATTTGATTCTTATCTCAAGGTGGTTGGTCAATACTTTGTGCCGATTATGATGGAAATTTTTTAGGTCTTAATTGACTTAAGGACAACACAATATAAGGTGATCTAATCGTTTGATTTAGGGTTGCGATCTTATTTTCAAGTGGAGAGATCATAGATTGAAGGAGAAGATATTAGTGTAGCATCAAAAATAAGAGAGTAGAGTGGATCTGACAGGAATACAGTGACATTCTATAGATCAAGAGACTGATTTCATTACTGTAGAGCAACCTTCTTGGTTGGGAAGCTGAATCCCTTAACTGGGTGAACTTTAACAGGTTCCTATTGTAAATCCTTTAATAGGGTAAATTCTTAATTGGCATTTTGAAATCCTCTAGTGAGGTAGACTCTAACATGGCTTTTGGTACTTCTAACAAGGTACTAATCACTTTTAACAGGGTGAACCCTTGACAGGGTATTGTAGCTCCTAACAGGGAAAACACTTTATACTATAGTGAAGTCAATTTGTGGGTGTCATCCCTGCCATTGTTTTCTTCCTCTTACAAGGGTTTCCATGCAAACATTTTGTGTGTTATGTGTGATGCTTATGTGGATGCTTGATGTTATTTACTTCTATTTGATATCATCAATTGTATGTTTCATTGTTTTGAGGTTATGATTAACTTTGTTAGATTGGTGGTGAAAATTATTAAGTACTTGTCTACACTAATTCACACCCCCCCCCCCTCTTAGTGCTTCTGAATAATAACACGGAGTGGGCAGGTAATGTGGATGATAAAAAACATACAAGTGGTGGAGCATTCTTCTTGGGTAAGAGATTAGTTTTATGGTCAAGAAAAAAGCAAAATTGTATTTCACAATCTACTCTTGAAGTTGAGTATGTTGTTGTTGTTGTTTTTATTAATTGTACATAAGTGATATGGATGAAGAAAATGTTGAAAGATATCAAAGTAAGTATTTATGAGGCTATTTTTATCTATTGTGAAAACTCAAGTGCTATCAATATTTCAAAGAATCCTATGTTACACTCAAAGACAAAGCATATATATATATATATATATATATATATATATATATATATATATCAAATTCATTTCTTGAGAGATAAGGTTAGTGAAAATGAAGTCAGATTGGAGTATGTATCTACTACAAATCAGATTGCAGTGCAAGTGTAGGTATAAGTGTAGATGGTGTTTAGGTAGGTAAGGTTAGGTAGGTCTGAGAAGAAGGAGAAGATCTTCATGATTTAAAATAAAGGGAAGGTTCAAAGTTCAATTTGTAATGTTTTAATGGATAGTATCTTCATGCAGCCCTTGCCAAAGAATACATTTGAGTGTCTCTGAGGTAATTTTGGGGTGATTTCCCTTGCTGATCAGAGATAGAAATGTATTTATTTGTATCAGTACAATATACTTACAGAGATCATCATTGTTCTAGATTGATGTCTTGGTGGTTTCTACTATGGGGGAGTAGTCAACTTGATGAGTTAATTGTTCAGATTTGGGGGAGAGATACTTGTTCATATTTTTAGCTTCTATAACTTGTGCATATATGTTCCTTTGTTATTGATTTCAAAGGGGGAGAGATAGTCATGTGAAAAATGAGTGTGACACAAAAGTGTAGAGATTGTTCTCTGGTTGAGAAGGCTTGTAAGAGAAACTGTGAAAGCTTTATTATGGATATTGTTGGTAGTACTGTTGATATGGTTTCTTTCTGCATTGATTTGGTTTTCACATCATATATTTCCATCAAAGCCAAAGTGGTAGATTGTTGGAGATTTTTTGGATATCATGCATATATGTGCTGACATTGATGTTTTGTCATTGATGTCAACATATTTCCACTGTTACTGACAGTGTTCCTAGTATGTTCAGTGAGAAGATTGGTATGGTATGGATACTATATTCAAGATCATATGTTGTGAAGGTACAAATGGTTTCAGAGATGTTTGTAGTTGATCTATGTTGATTTAAAAAGGTTCGCATGTTAATTTGAGTGAGCTATGAATGATCTATCAGAGACTGATATTTTGGTTGTTAAGGATAAGATAGTGTTATATTTTTTGGTCGATGTGCATCGACTATGCAATATTTTTGGTTTCTAATCTAGTGATGAGTTTAGGACATAGATGTGTGTCCTAATCTTGATTCATTCATGATTTGGGTGTTGGAAATATATTTTCCTTAAGTCCTATAGGTTACTGATTGTTGTTCTTGATAAATAGTGCAGAGATAATTGCCAATTCTAAGACAAAGTTGTTCTTGTTGTTGTCATGGCATTTCATGTTGCTTGCTGATGTTTCTAGATCATTCCCTATTTGTGTTGTTGGATCACATTAGGTTACGTGATCAGATTTTTTGATTTTCTTGTGCCGTATTGGTGTTCTTATTGCTCTTGGTCGACATGATGGTGTAGCATGTTGCAATGGATTATGGCGTAATCTATGAATTTGTATCATATTGGAGGATGAAGATTTAGATCCTAGATATTTATTTTACTGACATGTTTTGAATTGCATTAAAGATTATATTAAATTTTTGTAATTGAGGTGTGAAGGTTGATGTTGACCTTGTTTATCTTTTCAAAGGTTGATGAAATGTATATAAAGATGTAATCATTTATAATTGTGAAATGTGCGGAGATAGTGTGTGCGTGAGTATGAAGAATTTATGTGAAGAGGTATGAGTGGAATCTGCAATTGAGGCATAAATTTGGTGTACTTCTTTGGAACTGTATTGGCATGATAAGATTTTATCAGTCACTTCACAATTTAAGGATTATTGTATATAGTGGAATTTTGTCCACATTAAATTATAGTCCATTTAGGGTTGTATCCCTTATTATATTCCTTAAGGTTGTAGCCCTCATTGTATTCCTCAGGGTTGTAGTCCTCATTTGTATTTGAGCAGTGAGCTATAGGCATTGTGCCTAAATGCATGTGCATTACCTTTGTAATACTCCTAATAGGGTATAGTTCTTTTAACCACGTACATCATCTTGTGGGTTTGATCCCTGCCATGGGTTTTCCCTTAACAAGGTTTCCACGTCAAAAATCTTGGTGTTATGTGTTAATCGATATGTTGTGATCTTACCTTAATGTTTATTAATTGGATCTGACATTAAGCTTAAAGTGTTGGATAAATTCTTTAGTTTTGGGATACAACTAATTCACCCTCACCCCCCTCTTAGTTGTGTGTTCTTTCTTATTTTTTAATAGTAGCATGCTTGAACAAGGGAGTTTTCTTCCCTTTGGGAGTGATAGGTTGTTACTTTGGGATCTTGGCCACCCCTTCCACTATGGGTATTAGCTCAAATTTAAATTCCCTATTTAGCCAATCTTCAGTACACTTAATAATATGATCTGCCCTAAAATTTATATCTTATTGTTTCTTCTCATTGACATCAACATTAAAGATAGGTCAATTAAAAACCTTATCTTCATTGTACACGAGATGCAACCTTTCATCAAAATTATTGCTCCTATGATCATTTGATATGTATATTCCCTCAATATCTTGAGCCAAATTGAAATCCATTTGACAGTAATCCTTGACTTAGACACCATAGTCATATACACAATTTTCCTAGTGGTCTTCCAAATAAGGCTCATGCCTGAAATGGGCCCCTATATATCACATGTTTAAATGTGTCATTGGGTCAAACTTTCCCCTATGTATGGTTATTTCATCCAACATATGCTCTTCCCACTCTAGTCCAATAAACTTGGTCACTTTCCTACCTTGAGTAGAATAAGATCAGACTCTAATAGGGAATAGGAAACAAGCCTTATGCTTATTTACAATCAATTTGTGGGCATCTGCCACCTTTTAGCATATCTTCATGACAATCAACCATTCAGATGGGTACCTAGGAAGCTTGGTTGGGTAGAAAGTGCACCCTACCACCTTGATATATATGAAAGTTCAAAATTAAATATAATAAATACCAAACTATTTAACTATTAATGCGACCTTAGGTGACAACCTATTGGCAAAACCTACTTCAATTACCCCGATTATTGAAAAGATGAAAGAATCATTCACTATCATGCAATCTAGATTCTCTATAGTCTTCTTGAGGGCCAACTTGGAGTAGCATAAATATACTCAATCCCTTGGATCTGTTAAGGAACCTACCCTCTTCAATCCATGAAATTAGACCTATATAATCACATAAATATAAACACACACACACGCATCACAAGATCTCCTTTCAATTAATTTCACCCTATGGGGAAACAATTGAAGAGGGGTGTACATGATCACTAATATTCTCCTTTTTTTATGATTCGGTCTATTTTTCAATCAAGATTTTTTTATAGAATCATGTATCCCTTCCTCATGTAAATTCATGGGAGAATACATGCAAAATAAAAGAATAGGAAAGGAGAGTCTTCCTCATTTATGTACCATAGTTTATGTATATCCCTATATAGACTGCCCCACTTTTGTGAGTCAAAGTTTTCTTTTGCGGGTCAGAGTGTTCTTTTATTTTATAGGCCATATCTTTCTTTTATAACCAAGATTTGATGGCATGGGACATGTGTCGTTCCAAAGAGACTTTTAAGACAACGTAAAGAGTTTCTCTCACTAGAAACTTTTTTGTGCTGCCACATGTCCCGACCCATTTCAGTCGAGGTTGTTTGTGCTTCAAGGAGTGGAGGATGATTGTGTTGGAATTGGTTTTTGATGTTGTTGTTGGCATTCATTTTTTGTCACTGATGTCAACATATGTTTCTATGGAGGGAGATCAAATTGGTTATTACTATTTCTTGTTGACTGACAGAAGTGTACAGGTACTGTTTCATTGATCCAGAGAGAGAAAAGATGTTGATATGTATAGGGATATGTTGTGATCTTATGTCTAAGGTTGCATGGCTTAATATTGTATATTGGATGAGTTATAGATGTTTTAGTGAAGACTAGGTACTGAACGATGACAGTGATCTTTGACAGACTAAGTCTTTGTATTTTGAGAATAACTTACATGTGACATGGATTTAGGTTATGCGAGCTTATGGGATGGAAGAAGAAATGTTAAGGGATTTATTTTATGTTTTGTGGGTTGTAGGACTCTTGGTGACATCAACTATGGAATGTGTTCTAGAGGAGACCTATTTGGGGTTGACTTAAGATATAAAGCGTGTATTATGGATTGTGATCATGGATTAAGGATCTTATATTATATTTGATGGATTATATTTGATGTTTACTTGTTATATTTACTGTGTGTATCTTAGCAAGAGGTTATGTAATCATTTTTACATTGGGGAAGCCTAATTGGAAGACCTAATTGATTGTTGTAATAGGTTATATAGGAGAGATCTGTTCTTGTTGGAAAGTGTGTGTGAAGAGTGAGCGAAGTGGAAATGTATTTGTGGAAGCTGCAAACTTGTGTCTCTTGGATGTAAAGCAGAGGTTGTGATTACGTTACTTCACTAGAACCAACCAAGAAAATACAGTTGCTATCAAACAGTTCACTGGAGTATATATCACATACATTTGTAATTTGGATAGTAAGTCTAAAGGGTGGATTTAACCTTCTTTAGGAAGTGTGCCTAGGAAGTGAACCCACTGTTACTCTTGACTCCTAACAGGGTCTGTCTTTTAATAGGAATGTGTACTGTAATGCGTCAATAAGCTCATAACAGGGATAAATCTTTTAACAGGGATACTATACTCTTAGTACATCATTTTTGGGTGCTAATTACCGGTGTTTTACCTTTAATAGGGTTTCCTAGATAAAAAAGGATTGTGTTATGGTGTTGGCATTTACTCTATTGTCATTTGGATTAAATTTTTGATGTCTAAACTTTAATGTTTAATAATTTGTCTCACAACTAATTTACCNCCCCCCCCCCCCCCCCGGCTTAGTTGTGTTGGTGGACTATTTTTCCTAACAATTGGTATTAGAGCTATTGTTCCTTAGAGAGAAACCTTAAAATCTTGAGGTGATCCTAAAGATGACATTTTATAGGAAGGATAGTCCAAAGTTTGATCTTGAAAACTATGATAGTTGGAAGAACAAGATGAGAACACACTTGCTATGCTTGGGAATTGACTATTGGATGATTACAAAAAAGGATGTAAAAATGAAGGATGAGGATGAACTAGATAAAGCTAATGATGAAGAAAAGAAGATATTTTCATATAACATGGTCGCAAGAGAAACACTAATTAGTGTGCTCTCTGAAGGTGAATTCACACAGGTTAAAGATTTGGATTCTACACATAGAATTTGGTCAAGATTGGAAGCACTATATGAAGGAGATAAGTTTACTAACCAGGCGAAGTTGCAAAACTAGAAGACAAGGATGGAAAATATGAAAATGAGAGATGATGAGAACATTAGAGCATATATACAGAGAGTCGCAAAGGTTGTTATTGGGATTAGAAACTCTGGAGACACATACAATGAAGAAGAAGTGATCGCAAAGATTCTTAGATCTTTGACACCTGTTTACAAAACTAAAGTGCAAGATATAGAAGAGATCATACCTTTAACGGTGAACTTTAATAGAGAGATTTTGATTGCAAAATTAAATACTTTTGAGGCCACAGAGCTAGAAGATTCATTACCTAAAGTTGAGACAACATTCAAGGCAACTTTGCATAAAAATAAAAATACTTTATCAGGAAATGCGAGCACCAAAATAAGTGACTTAAGAGAAGAGCTTGGTGAATATGCTGATGAATGACCTCTAAAATTTTTTTCATGCAATAAGATAGGTCATTTTGCGTCTAGATATCCTACAAGGGTTCCAAAGCATAAATATAAGTTTTTTAAACCTAAGTATTCCAAGGATAAGGAATTTTTTTATGCTAGTGAAGGTGTTTGTGATGATAATGCTATTGATTATGATGAGATTGGATTTATTGCTATCAAGGATAATGAACCTATTCATGAAGAAAGATCCTTACTGTCACATGTTGAAAAGAAATCTGAATGGGTCATAAATAGTGGTTGTTCACACCATATGATTGGAGATAGAAATAAATTTGTTAAGCTAACCAATTATGATGGTGGTGTGGTGAGATTTGGTGACAATACTCCTAAGCTTATCATTGGATTTGGATCTATTTCTCTGGATGGAAAGACCAATATCGATAATGTGTTACTTGCTCATGGACTTAAGCATAATTTGTTGAGTGTTGGAAAACTAGTGGACAAAGGTTATCAATTGAAATTCATCAATGAGAAATTCTCTATCAAAATTAAGTCAGGAGAATTGATCACATATGGTACTAAATCCAGAGATAATGTATTTAAATTAAATACATCAGAGGCTTCTTGTTTTGTTGTGAATATTGATGACAGTTGGTTATGGCATACAATATTTTGTCATGTGAATTTTGATAATATTGTGAAGGCAAGTACAAATAATGAAGTTAGAGACCTACAAAAGATTGTGAAACCATCTAACACCATGTGTAGAGAATGTGTAATGGGGAAACATGCTAGAAGCAGTTTTAAAAGAAAATCTTACTCAACCAAAGGGAAGTTGGATCTAGTGCATATAGATCTGTGTGGTCCTACAAGCACAAGATCTTACTATGGTGAAAGGTATTTTGTAATTTTTTTTGATGACTTTGTTGGAATTATTGGAATGATGTACTGAGAGGGGAGGGGTGAATCAGTACCTCTAAAACCTTTTATGTGATTGGGCCATTAACCTTTGTGTCATCAGATTTGTATATACCTATCTATCTGTTCATTTTTGCTTATGTATGTGTAATCATAATATAAGTTATTTACATATAAAAACATTCAAGAAACATTCATGAAAACAAATAACACATAACACATGATATGATATCATAGAAAACTCTTGTTAGGAAGTAAAAACTGCAGTGGGGATGTCTACCCACAAAACTTCACTATTTGCAGATAAGAAGGGAGCTAGTAAAGGCTTACAACTGATCACTTCTGATGATCTACACTATTAGGAGTATTAGAGTGGAGATCTGTTAGGATCTACTTTGTTTGAAGCTTTAGCAACACCGTTAGGTGTGCACTCTGTTAAGAGATTTATCAAAGAATTGTTAAGTCCACCTTCTACAAAAGGATTTCTGTTGTGATACACTTGTTAGAATACAACTACAATATAAATGTTGATCTGATAGTGAATCCAATATCTAATTGCTGATAACATATCCTATATAGCTTACAATGTATGTATGTAATCACCTTGAGTGATTGAGTAATACATTGTCTCTGCTCGTCAATAGCCTTCCTATGTTCTTGATAACTTTTGTGATCTGTTTATGAACTTTGCATGAATTCTCTTCTTTTGTTTAGATGCTCTCCATGGCTACTATCATTTCTAAAATGATTACAAGTCTCTTTATTACAAATGATGGAACATCTATTTATACTAGTTTCTAGCTCTATTCTTGATTCACGTTTTTCAAATTAACTCTAGATCTAAGGTTTACAACTTGACCTTGATCTTTAGTTAGATATGTTTTAGATCCATTAGGATGCTTTAAAGAATTTACAATATGCTTGCTTGACCCTCAAGTTAAGATTTAAAACAAATAAAAACTCTATAAATAGAATTACATTGCTTTATCTGATGTGTAAAGTCAGATCCACTTTTTGTGGGTTCTGTAACTGATTGTCGATTCTGATGGTCGGGTTGCTATGTCAGTCTGTCAGTTTTCTTCTCTGTCGGTGTTCCTTACTTTAACTATTCATCGGGTATGCCTTATCTTCTCCATCGGTGATGTTCTCAAAATTGTATCATCGGTTATGCTTGTCGTCCGCCGGTTATGCTTATACCAATGACCTTTATCATGTTTTTCCCTTTAAGTATGCTAATGGAAAAACTTAATGTCATCAATCTCCCCCTTTGACATTAGTATCAAAATTCGATATGTGCAACATACTTGATGCATTAGTATGTACACCTGTGTATACTTCTTCCTTAGTCATTAAAATGACTCCCCCTATGCATATGTCGGTAAGTGTAAGTTTATGTACATGTCTATCTTTGTTGTACATAATAGTATTTTGTACATATGTATACATTCCTCCTTTTTCTTACTAAAGTATATTGTACATATGTATACATTCCTCCTTTTTTGATAATGAGGGCAAAGGTACTTACATCTTTTCAAAAATGTGAGAGTGTGAGGCTTTGATTTCCTCCATCATTTTCTCCCATTTCTCCTTTAAATTCCCATGAGTTAAATGCTCAAGTGATATCCTCACATGCATTTCATATATGTTGTCTACCACAAACATCTCTGGGGTTGTGATTAGATTTTTTGCATCTGTAATATGTTGTTACAAAGTGGTGAGGTTTGGAAAAATGTGAGCTTGAAGTTCTGTAACCTCATTTCTAAATTGAGTCTCTGCATCCCATATTTCTTTTCTCAATCTGTTTACCTCTGTAATATTTTCATGATGCAAATTTATAGTGTTTGCATCAGAGGTTAAACTCAGTGCACTAGCTATTAGCTCTAAATCTAATTGTGAAAGCTTTTCACTATTTTCTTTAGTAAAATTTTCTAATGTGCACAATTTATAAACTAAGGTAACAACTTCAACAATCATAGGTTCTAATTCACTTGCTAGTTCAGATAGCTGTAACTTGTTTTCTTCCACTTCTTGGATAATCTTCTCAACTAGTTTGTGTTGATACTTCATCTCTGCCTGTTCTTCCATTACCTTCTTTGCTTCTACATTATGATTTGTGATGGCATCGGTAAGAACTTCTATTTGTTCTATGACTGATATGCTATCTTCTAGTTTGACAGCTAGAACAATTTGTTGTAGAATATCCCTTGCCTATTCAAGTGCTTGGGCTTCCCTATGTACCTTTTTCATTTTCTCTTGTATTGCCTTTCCCTGACACATTACTCCAAAATTTTGAAGTGATTCAGTATCTAAATTAGATACATCCCACTTGGGTAATTATATTACCTCATCAAGTGTGACAGCCAAGATATCTTTCTTTAATGCCTTCTTCTTTTTCTTCTTTAGCTGGGAGGCAGATTGATGTACTACCATTTTTAGACCTTGAAATTGGATTGATTTGGTAGGTGAGGGTCGAGAAGATGAAGCATCTTGTTGTTTCTATTCTGAGTCCACCGGCTAGTTTTGTGAAGACGTCTCCTCATTTGCCTTGGGTGTATCAACAGATTTATCTTCTTTTTCTTTCATGCTTTCATCTTATTTTACTTTTTCACTCTTTTCTTTCTCTTCATCCTTTCTCAATGTTTCATCTATTTTTTTATTTGCTCCTTTGTCTTTTTCAGTAGACACTTCTTGCTGAGTGTCGGTTACATCTTTCATTTTTGTATCTGTATCCTTTTGAATATTTGATGCAACTTTATTTTCATCATTACCCATGTCCTTGGGTATATCATCATCTTTCTTAGATGATTTCTCTTGACTTGATTCAATATCAATAGCATCGATTAATATGTTCATGTTTATCGGTGTATTGACTTCTACAGTGTTAATAGTTGAATCATGTCTGTCGGTATTGCCCTGTGCAACATTGATATCTTCATCTTTTTGCACTTCTTCTGTAGGGTCTTTTCCTGTAATGTCATTGACAATGTTATCTAACCATGATTCATCATTAATAGAATAAGTTATGTTACCTTTTATTGTCAAATCTTCTTTGGTAACTTCTTCTTCTTTGCTCAAGTTAATATGAAGTGGACTTGGTGGATTTTGACTTTCCTCACTTTGAGTGTTGTCAAGAGTAGTGGCTGGCCATACTTCATCTACAATGTCAGTATGTTTGGGGCCTGCTAGATCACTCTCTTCTCTATCCAGTTCCATAGATGAGTCATCTTGTATATCTTTAATGATGATTTGTTCCTTCTCTGGGCTAGCTTCCTTAGTGGGCTTATTGAGTATCTTGCACCACTTCTTAATGCTATTTTGATAAAGATCAATTATCTTCCCCTTGAAAAATTCATATGCTCTCATTTTTGGTGAGAATTATTTTTCATACTTCATCATCTCAGTAATTTATTCCTTATTTGTATTAGGAGGCATAAGAGTAACAAGTATTCTTTCTCTTATTTCCTTTTCCTGATGTAGTGCAAAAGTCCATCTGGCTGACAATCTCTCTGATAGTTCTTTGGGAATGTCATATTCTGAGAATTGTAGTGGAACATAATGATGTTTGCACATTTTTTCAATTATTGCATCTTCAATCTTATTTTGATCCTCTGTACTGAATTTTAACCATTTCCTAATGTTAGGATCAGAAATAGACTGTGATTCTGAAATATTCTTGCATATTTTATCAATTGTTGTAGGGACCAAACGTTCTTTTTCCTTTTGTATCTCTAAATCACAATCATCCATAGCTGAGTCTTCTAGATCTTCTTGAGTTCTAGTCATCTTCCTCCTTTTGGTCTATCTTTCTTTTGGAGGAGCTGGTTTTCTCTTGTATATCCTCACTCTTCCTTTCTGTAAT
>MU224402.1:24893-53643 GCA_018584345.1 Thuja plicata
TGATTTGATCTCATACTCTAAATGTGAAAGCCAGGACTTCCTAGGTACTACTGCTTGGATATAAGTGAAATCAGTATCTACCATAAAACATATGTCCTCTTTGTGTTCTTCTATCAAACTTTCAGGTGTCCTTGTTCTAGCTTGCAACATTTCCTTAATGCTTTTGAAATACTCATTCATTATATCATCAAAGTATGTTCCTAGTGACTCTATATGTTCACATATCTGTATGGTTACAGGTCTGCTTGTATCCCATACTACTTTTCCTATGGAAGGAAAGTATTCTTCAAAGTGAAAGAATATGCACATAATGAGGGAACCAAACTTACAAATGTTTGTTCTTGAAGATCTTAT
Organism: Thuja plicata; assembly: GCA_018584345.1. Taxonomy (NCBI): domain Eukaryota; kingdom Viridiplantae; phylum Streptophyta; class Pinopsida; order Cupressales; family Cupressaceae; genus Thuja; species Thuja plicata. Next base: position 25,248 of record MU224402.1, read on the forward strand.
GGTGTTCATGTTCTCCTCAAGTTGATTCAACAGGATCTCTACAAGATCCATCTTCTTTCCTTGTTTGATGATTTTGAATGTTGTGCTCATAGCAGTGCTTGATATGCTATTCATTCTTCTTGCCTGGAAGATTTTGTACCCTACCACACATGCACCAAACATGAGTTCTTTGTCGGTGATAGTGTTGACCTTGAGAGCTCTTTTGTCTAATTTTGCACCAGTTATCTTTTCTACTTCCTTCAGAGATGGGTGCTTGTGAGCTTGTGGTTTGTTGGTTGTAGGATATCCAGTAACTACATGAATAACATCCTTTGTTATTCATTTTTGGCTTATTAAGCCATAAAGTCTAGTTATACATTCTGCTGGGAACTATCTTTATCCATTCTATTTTGAAAACTCTGGGAAAGTGTAATGCATTCGTGAGTCCTTTCACTTCCAGATTATTGTGCTCTTCTTTGAGGTTTCCAGCTTCATCACATAGTGCCCTATAGGAATTATCTAGGTCTAGATCTCCTAATTCTGAGATCTTACAGTGTATATAGGACCTTATGTCTTCTACCAGTAAAACCCTAGGTGGGATTCTGGAGAATGCTCCAGAATCATCATGTTGTGATGCGATTTCTAGGGGCAGCTTGTATTTAGGTTCAACAAAAGTGCCTCTGCTGACAAGCTTGATCATTTTCTTCTTATCTTCCTTCAACTTTTTAACTCTTGAAGTAGATGTCATCGTGTTTCAGAAATTTAGGGTTTTTCATAAATTAAACAGTGCGGTCGGTAAATGCAGGTACTTACTAAATCTCTGTGATTTCCCATGAATTCTCTGAGTGGTGTTAGAATCTTTTTGAAGTCGCTCTTCAATTTTTCTCTTCAATTTCTCTGCTTGGCTCTCTTGGTTTCTTGAAATTCATGGGTGCAAAATGAGTTCAGCCGTCAGACTTTAATAACTTTTGTGCCCTAAGTTGTCATTAATGCTCACCAACTCATCAGTATACAAAGATTGAGTTCGTCAGTTGAAGCATAAATAACATCTTCGGTGTAGGAGTAAAGTGTCAGGGTTGCTAGCAGATTTGATGAATTCACTAATGATTGTCGGTAAAGTGGTGAAGATAAATTTTGTCGGCTCAAGGATCACCGATGTCCGTCGGTTTACACTTAGCCACTTGGCTTTTGTGTAATGACCGATGCATTTCGGTAAGTAGTGTTAACTTTTCTGTGTGTGTTCACCGATGCATATTTGTACCCAATAACTGATGGTTTCTTTTCAATAACATTTATAAGTGACAATATAGTGCATCTTTAATAATGTTGATTTATCTATATGATCAATATGTAAATGGAACTGATCCATAATATAACTTTTGATAATGCAGTTCCATACTTGTGCAATTTAGTTGGAAATGGTGATGCCACCAGATCCATTGGATGGGGCATCATCATTTGCATCACTTGTTCTAGCACCTTCAGTGTTTGTGGCTTTTACCCACATCTTGTTCCTCATCTTCTTGATGTCATCAATGGTATTTCCATTGGGATAAGTACTTGTTTCTGTCAATCGGTCTTTGCAATCTTTTATCACATGTCCAACCTTATGACAATGTAAACATGCCATTCCAAGATTGAACCATCCTCTTGGTTTTCTAGTCCATTTTTTCATACAGTTAGCAGATATATGACCATACCTTCCACATGTTGTGCAATTTACCCATGTGTTATAGTCCCAAACATATGAGTTACCTTTTCTTGTTGGTTTGTAGCCATTATCAGGTTCTTTTGGTGTCCATGCCTTCTTATTCTTTTTCCAACATTCTTGATATGTATGTCCATTCATTTTGCAAGTAGGACACTACTTGTCCATATAGGTTTCCTTCTTTGGATTTGTCACCTTGGATCTGCATTCATATGCCTTGTGTCCTTGCTTGTGACATTTATAACAATTACCAATGAAGGTAGATTGTGATTGAGGAATACCTTTCATTTTGTTTCTGTAAATGTTTGAGGTGTGGCCTAGTTTTCCACAGTGATTGCATGACAACTTCTTGGTTCTTGGAGTTGCATATACATTCTTTTTATTTGATTGATTAGATGACTCTCCATTGTCGGTGTAACCTATTCCAGTGTAGTTGTTGACTCTTCTTTGACTGTCAAGGAAATCATCCATTCTTTTGTTGTTATCTTCAGCTTTCTTGATCAATTCATTGTGCTAATTCTAAATTTTGACTTCATGCTTTAGTTTCTCATTTTCTTCCCTTAGCTCACCGATGATTTGTATTCTTTCAATGAGTTCAATATTTAATCAGTTTTCTTCTTGACTCATAAGAATAATCTGGTTGGTAATCTCATGGTGATGCTTAGTAAGTCTTTGAATCTCTGATTCTTTTTCTTGTAGATTTTCTGTTATTTTCCTCCTATCATCAATAGCCAATGTTCTCTCTGATTCATCTTTTCTTTAATCATTCATGGCATCAATCATTTTTACCATCTGAGTTTCTTGACCGATTTGCAACATTTTGATTTTCTCTATCAGATGTAGATTGACTTCTTGTAGACCTGTGATCTCTTCTACTGATGTGTCTGAAGCTTTACTTGTTGATGATTCAACATTGTTGAATTAATCTAGGATCTCCTCTTCTTGATAATCTTTTTCATTAAGCCTAGTTGCCATGATCTTTCTTTCATCAAGCAACTTTCTCATGCTTATTCTCGCCTCTTTATATTGCTCATAGTAAATCTGAATTTGCAATTTCTCATTCTCAATAGTCTTTTCCAGTCTGTACTTTTCCATTATGTGGATCTTTTCTCTTAAGTCTTTAATCTTTTCAAGAAAGAGACTTAGCTCTGATACCAATTTTTGGAATTATTGGAATGAAGTACTGAGAGGGGAGGGGTGAATCAGTACCTCTAAAACTTTTTATGTAATTGGCCCATTAACCTTTGTGTCATCAGATTTGTATATACCTATCTATCTGTTCATCTTTGTTTATGTATGTGTAATCATAATATAAGCTCTTTACATGAATAAACATTCAAGAAATATTCATGAAAACAAATAACACATAACACATGATATGATATCGCAGAAAAATCCTATTAGGAAGTAAACACTGTGGTGGGGATGTCTACCCAAAAAACTTCACTATCTGTAGATAAGAAGGGAGCTGGTAAAGGCTTACAACTGATCACTTCTGATGATCTACCCTGTTAGGAGTATTAGAGTGGAGACCTATTAGGATCTACTTCTTTTGAAGCTTTATCAACACTGTTAGGTGTGCACTCTGTTAAGAGATTTATCAAAGAACTGTTAAGTCCACCTTCTACAAAAGGATTTCTATTGTGATGCCCTTGTTAGAATGCAACTACAATATAAATATTGATCTGATAGTGAATGCAATCTCTAATTGCTTATAACAGATCCTGTATAGCTTATAATGTATGTATGTAATCACCTTGAGTGATTGAGTAATACCTTGTCTCTACTCGTCGGTAGCCTTCCTGTGTTCTGATAATTGTTGTGATCTATTTCTGAACTTTGCATGAATTCTCTTCTTCTATTTAGATGCTCTCCATGGCTACTATCATTTTTCAAATGATTACAAGTCTCTTTATTACAAATGATGGAACATCTATTTATACTAGTTTCTAGCTCTATTCTTGATTCACACTTTTCAAATTAACTCTAGATCTAAGGTTTACAACTTGACCTTGATCTTTAGTTAGATATGTTTTAGATCCATTGGGATGCTTTAAAACATTTACAATATGCTTGCTTGACCCTCAAGTTAAGATTTAAAACAAATAAAAATTCTATAAATAGAATTACATTGCTTTATCTGACATGTAAAGTCAGATCCACTTTTTGCGGGTTCTATAACTGACTGTCAGTTCTGATGGTCGAGCTGCTCTGTTAGTCTGTCAGTTTTCTTCTTTGTCGTTGTTCCTTACTTGAACTGTTCGTCGGGTATGCCTTATCTGCTCTGTCGGTGATGTTCTCAAAACAGTATCATTGGTTATGCTTGTCGTCTGTCGGTTATGCTTATATCGAGGACCTTTATCATGTTTTTCCCTTTAAGTATACTAATGGCAAAACTTAATGTCATGAGACTTTTCTAGGATGATGTGGGTTACATATCTAAGATAAAAATCAGAGGCTTTTGACAAATTCAAGATACTCAAAAAAAGTTGAAAATGAATCAAGCTTAAAGATAAAATGTTTGAGATTAGATAGAGGTGGAGAGTTTACTTTAGATATATTCAATACGTACTGCAAAGAGCATGAAATATATAGATGGACACCTTCTCCTAGGGCACCACAATAGAATGGGATAGCACAGCGAAGAAACAAAACAATATAAGATGCTTCTAGAACTATGTTGCAGGAAGGAAATGTATCTCATGTTCATTGGAGAGAAGTTGTTGGTACAATTGTTTATACTTTGAATAGAATTCAAATCAAAGAACATACAAGTAAGACTCCTTGTGAATTATGGTTGAATCATACTCCTAGTGTGAAATATTTTAGAATATTTGGTAGTAAATGCTATATCAAAAGAGATGATGAGATAGGAAAGTTTGATGCTAGAAGTGATCAAGGGATCTTCATTGGTTATTCCGCTAAAAGAAAAGCTTATAAATGTTTCAATCTAAGATTGAGGAAGATGATTGAAAGCGCTAATGTGAAGATTGATGAAAATTTCCAGATTCAGGAAAGAATATATGACTGCAACCAGACTACTAAGATCAAGGAGATTACTACAAATCAAGAAGAACCTTTTGCGATTGACCATGAGATTGAGGTATGTCAAGCTGACTCAGATGAACTTACTGAGATTTCTAAGACTCCTAGGTATGTTAAGAAAGACCAGATCCTGAAGATTAAATTATTGGAGATGCAAATAGAGGAATGATGACAAGATCAAGATTAAGAGATGAAATTTTTTTGATCTCTCAAGTTGAACCAAAATCTACTGATGAGGCATGTAGAGATGAATCTTGGACTAAGGATATGTAGGGAAAATTAGAATAGATAAAGAAAAATAACACTTGGGAACTGGTTCCTAGACCTAAAGATATGAATGTTATAGGAACTAAGTGGGTTTCCAGATACAAGATGAATGAAGAAGGAATGGTTGTAATAAATAAGGAAATGTTGGTTTGTAAAGGCTACTCACAATAAGAAGGGTAGACTTCGAAGAAACATTTGCTCTTGTTTCTAGGCTTGAGGCTGTAAGATTATTTCTTGCTTATGTTGCACACAAAGACTTGAAAGTATATCAGATGGATGTGAAATTTGCATTTTTGAATGGAGACCTAGAAGATGAAGTATATATTAAACAACCTGATGGATTTCCTTTGACAGAAGATGACGATATGGTTTGAAAGTTGAAGAAATATTTGTATGGACTGAAACAAGCACCAAGAGCATGGTTTGCAAGATTGGACAGGTCTCTACTTCGTCTTGGTTTTAGAAAAGGTATTGCAAACATCAATTTGTATTAAGAACCAATGAAGATGGAATTATAATAGTTGAATTTTTTGTTGATGATATCATTTTTGGAGGAAATGATGTAATGAGTAAAAGGTTCTCTAAAGAAATGGAAAGTGAATTTGAGATGTCAATGATTGGTGAGATGAAATTTTTCCTTGGATTGCAACTTAATTAGAATAAGAGTGGTATTTTTATTTCTCAGATAAAGTATCTTAAAGAAATGTTGAAAAAGTTTGGAAAGGAAGATTGTAAACCTATTGGACACCTATGGTTACTGGTCACAAGCTTACTACTTTCGATGAATCTCAGAGTGTTTTTCAGACAAAGTACAGATCTATGATTGGAGGCTTACAATATCCGACTCACACCAGACCAGATATTGCTAATGTTGTTGGAATTGTGGAAAAATATCAAGAAGATCCTAAAGAGACACACCTTGTTGTAAAAAGAATATTTAGATATCTAAAAGGAACACTGGATTATGGCTTATGGTATAAAAAATTTGATGATTTTGATTTACATGCTTATACAGATGCTGATTGGGCAGGAAATATTGATGACAGAAATAGTACAAGTGGTAGTGCATTCTTTTTGGGGAAAAGATTGGTTTCTTGGTTAAGTAAAAAGCAGGATTGTATATCTCAATCTATTACTAAATCTGAGTATGTTGTTGTTGCTATAAATTGCACACAGATTGTTTGGATGAAGGAAATGTTGAAGGACATTGGGATAACTTTTGATGAGCCAGTGGTTATCCATTCTGATAAAAATAGCATAATGAATATGTCAAAGAAGATAGTAATGCATTCAAAGACAACATATTTTCATTAAGTATCATTTCTTGAGAGACAAGGTAGAAAAAAAGGAGATTAGATTGGAGTATATCAGCACAAAGGAACAAGTAGCAGATATATTTACAAAACCTTTGCCAATGGATGCCTTTGAGTATCTCAGAGGTATGCTTGGGGTGCGAACCCCTCCTTACGAGAACTAAACTAATGCAGGATTGCATCATTCCAGTGGCTTTCAGAGCTATATCATTTTCTGGACTTGATGTATGGATCTACTCCCCAAGGGGAGTGATCACAGGAACATTATAGAGCACATTTGTGTGATTTTGCACTTGGTTGTTGGAGGCATGAAGATTTGAAAAAGCTACACCTTGCAAAAGGAAAATGGTCTGAAGCAGAGTTATGGAACCCTTTTCCATTGTTGTTAAAGGGGGAGAGATTTTATGAGAAAATCCCTACTGTTTTAGGGAGAGCTATGTTGAGGATATTGAGAAGATTGTATTGAGAGAGTACTTTTGGGTTGATGATTTTTCTCATATGTTGTCATTAATGCCAAAGGGGGAGATTGTTGGAATCAGTTTATGATGTTTTTTGTTGGCATTCATGTTTTGTCACTGATGTCAACATATGTTTCTATGGAGGGAGATCAGACTAGTTATTACTATTTCTTGATGAATGACAAAAGTGTATGAGTATTGTACTGTTGATCTAGAGCGAGAGAAGATAGGGATATGTACAAGGATATGTTGTGATCTTATGTCTAAGTTGCATGGATTAATATTGTACATATTGGATGAGTTACAAATGTTTTAGTGAAGACTAGGTATTGGACGGTGACAGTGATCTTTGACAGAGTTAGTCTCTGTGTTTTAAGAATAACTTACTTGCAACATGGATTCAGGTTATGCGAGCTTAAGGAATGGTATTTAAGACATGTTAAGGAAGGTTGTTTATATTTTGTGGGTCGTAGGACTCTTGGTGAGGTCAGTTATGGAATATTAACTAGAGGAGACCTATTTGGGGCTGACTTCAAATATGAAGCGTGTATTATAGATTGCGAGCATGAATTACGAATCTTATATTATATTTAATTTCTACTTGTTATAGGTACCATGTACGTATCTTAGAAAGAGGTTATGTAATCATTTGTACATTGGAGAAGCCTAATTGGCCGACCTAATTGATTATTATAATAGGGTATATAGGAGAGATCTTTTCTTATTGGAAAGCGTGTGTGAAGAGTGAGAGAAGTAGAAATGTATTTGTGGAAGATGTGAGCTTGTGTTTTCTGGATGTAAAGCAAAGGTTGTGATTATGTTACTTCATTGGAATTGACCAAGCAAAGACAGTTTCTATCAGACAGTTCACTAGATTGTATATCTCATATACATTTTTATTTTGGACAGTATGTCCTGAGGGTGGATTTAACCTTCTTTAGGCAATGTTCCTAGGTAGTGAGCCCACTGTTACTTTTGACTCCTAATAGGGTTTGTCATTTAACATGGACTATATACTATAATGCATCAATAAGCTCCTAACAGGGATAAATCTTTTAAGACGGATACTATACTCTTAGTACATCATTTGTGGGTTCTAATTCCCCTCGGGGTTTTACCTTTAACAAGGCTTTCTCAACAACAAATGATTGTGTTATGGTGTTGGCATTTAATTTTTTATCACTTGGATTAAAGTTTTGATGTATAAAGTTTAATGTTTAATAATCTGTCTCACAGCTGATTCACCCCCCTCTCAATTGTGTTTTTGGATTGTTATTCCTAATAGATTGCAGTACCAATTTTTTATTTTCCTAGGACATGTGTCAAATGGATCGAGATTATCATCTGACAGCGTATTATGGTGACTCCTCTAACAACCTTTAGCAATGATTTTTTCTAGGTGGTGGTCTGACTGGCATGGGGATTTCTATTGGGGAAAAATCTTTCTAGTTGCAGTTTTTCTTTAAGAGAGGATACTTTTCTCTTTTGGAAGAGTTGGAAATTTTTAGTTCATGCTAAGACCGATATTTGACCAGAAGGTATTTTCTTATGATATAATTTTGGGATATCGTATTTGCAGACTTTGCTTTTGAATATTTTCATGTTAAATTGGATTTGATTATACTCGATCAAGCCTTTTTAGTTTGAGTTAATTTTGAATGCTCTAGAATCCTATGTCAATTTGAATATTGATTATCTTATAAGACTGTTATTTCTATGTTTAGATTGCTTTCAATGATGGACCATATTTGAATCTAACTCTTTCAATTGAAAGTAATTGAGAAATAAAGGTGCTTCATGTCTATGATGTTATCAGAAGTGAATAGATGAATAAGTGTCTTTGAATGTTTCTATTGTTGCTTGACTTTTATAGATGCACTCATGAAATGATATGAATGTTTAGATCTGTGTCAAGGATCTTGTCTTTATGTTCTCATTTCAACTATGAAGGGATTGTGGTATACTATGGCAAATTATGGGATAATATTTGCATTTAGATGTTATGGTTACATCTTTTCATTTAAGAAAGATTGTGAGTATGTAATGGAATGATTTGGCGCATCGCCTCTAGAGCATGGATTCATTTTTTAATTTTTCTTCTCTTTCCATCCCCTATTCATGGAGAGTCGACTCCTCAACCGCTAAGATTGTTCTGAGTATTAGCATTTTGGTCCCGCAGTACTTAGACTTTCTGTAAGGTCTGTTACCTCTCTGAAGTGAAAATTTTGGGATCAACAATTTTGTTTTCTTGTTGCATTTATCATGTGCAAGATTTAGAATGCTGCATACTTAGATATGCATGATCTTAGAGACTCATATGGACTTCAAGGTAGGGGAAAAATGTAAATTTTCTTTAAAGTTTAATTTATTATGTAGTTTGGATCAATATCTGGATACATTTATATAACTACAAATGACACGTTTTCATGCATAATTGGTTTCATGTATCAATCCTTACTTACACCTAGTTTTATTTTCATCACTTATCCCTATTGTTATGTACATGCAGTCCCAATCCAATTAGCTTATCTATCCAATTTTGATGATTAATTCAATCTTTGATCTATAATCTAAGCCATGCAAACATTCATTCAACTTAATTTTATAAACTTGATTATGTTTGTAGTTGTAAGATTGTCCTCACATTGGCAATATTCATCCTTATAAATGAAAGATAAAATCCTAATATTTTAGTTGTCTCGTGTCCTTTTTGAATTGTGTCCCAAGTGGATTGTGCACAAACATTTGTAATTTAGTGTTATGTTAATGTATAAAAAGACATCAATTTGCATTCATTGTTCTTACAAAGGGAAATATTCAAGAATCTCTCAAGAATAGCCAAAGGACACTTGATTAAATGACAAAGTTCATGTTGTAAGCACCTAAACACGCTTAATTCAAATCTTTTACAAAAAAAAAAATCCTCTCAATTCATGACTGAAATGATTTGCACTTGCATCTACAATATCTAATCGCATGCCCATCCTAGCATGTGTGAATACTTAAGCAAACATTCTACAATATGTACATGTTATTTTTAAGATAATTTCTAATACCATTAGCTCAATAGAAAAATGTAGAGTATGAAAGAAGATATCTTATTTAACTTTTAAATTTTTTTTTTAAAAGACAAAAATCTAGAGATCATGTTTCATAAACTCAAAGCAAGTTCCCAATTGATACTATATGATCTATTCCACCTTACTCCAGCTCAATTTTATCTAAATTAATCAAAACCTAGTTATTTAGTTTAATTGATTAAACCCCAAAAGTTTTTAATAAGAAACTCTTTTTCACTATTCAATCAGATTTCTTCTAGAACCTCCACTCGTAGTTTTAAGTGCGCGTGGACGTCCCATTGGCCGACACCTATGGAAGAGCGGATAAACATAGAATATTCACGCGTTTGGAAATTTGTTGGAAATGTGTTTCCCGTGGGAAACCGAATTTTGTCATACACAGCTAATGACTCAGTGTTCACAAAAGTGTGAATTGTTGGAATCGATACAGCTTGCTCTGACTGTGCACAACCATTTTGATGCCATTTTCATGTATAAAACAGCAACAATTTGCATCCAATTGGAATGCACACACAAAGAGATCCAAAGTTTTGAGTGCTGGAATTTTATTGTTTTTTGGAAGTTCGGGAAGATGATCACATTCTTCTTATCTGGTGCCCATGGCTTAACCCTAAATCTGCATTCTTGCGATATATTACGTATCAAGGTTATGTTGTGGATGCGCAGAGCGGCGGATCAGAGCTTGAGATCATCAGGAATGGGAGGATTAGGGAAGATTTCACAAATCGTCCTGTATTTAGTACGATCCGGCTGGATGCAATTTCTTTTTAGACTCGATCTTGGATGGCTGGAATCTGCAGTGGATTTGTTCCAAAATGAGACTTCTAGTGCTTTGTGATTGTGCTGCATGTCGATTTTAGAGGAATGGATACTTTTCAGTCTTTAGCTTTTAGTCAATCAACATATTCTTTTTAGGTTCGGAATATATTATTGATTCAGCTTTTCAATTCAGAACAATAAAAGTTCTTAGAGATTTAACTCTTTAATTTTCAAAAGAGGAATTCTCTTGTCAAAATAAGTATTCTCAATTTTATTTTTCACCTTTAAGAACATATTATTTTCTATCTTTTTGAATTTTACCCTTTTCAATTCTTATAAACTTTATGGAAATGATACAATACCGCACACTCTAACTTCATGCATCTCAGATCATAAACAGTAAGTTGGATTTTGACGTTTTGTTTGTTTGCCTCTATATGTTAGTTAACAGCTTAAAATTAAGGTTTCAGCTTTGGGGGTATTCACAATCTCTTTATAGAGACCGTCCAACACAAAGTGGTCATTTCAAAGTGTTGCCCCAATAGTGGTTCAATAAAAAATGTCAATACTTGTCCCAATAGTGGTGCACAAATGGGCCAATCACTAACCAAAAAAACTAAAAAATAATTGGTACATGTGTTATCATTTTTGAAGTTGCTTTAATATTAGTAATTGAGAGATCAAAATGACAAAATGATCACGACTATTAGACCAGCTATGGGTTACTCCTACTCTTTCCTTAATTTGTAAAAACAAAAAAAATTCCCAATCACCCCGAGCTTTTATTGGACCTCAAATCATGCATTAATGTACTAGGTACAACAACATACCTCAAATAAAGCATACAAAATGAAATGATTTTTTATACCATTTTTAGTCCAAGAATGAAATCTGTCATATTTTTTAAAGCTATTGTCCAGGAGGCCTTAGATTTACCTTTAATGTAGTTGATTATGTTTAAGGAATCTCCCTCAAGCCAAAATTTTGAGATTCCCTTCTCCTTTGCCAAAGTAACAACATGAAGAGCTGCCATAGCTTCAGCAACATGATTCGTTTGAGTTCCAAAAGGGGCCGCTATAGCTCCCAAAAAATTTCCAGCCCAATCTCTTATGCATCCTCCTCTACCAGCTCTTCCTGAATTCCCCTTAGCAGCTCCATCAAAGTTGCCTTTAGCCCAGCCTATCGGCGGAGCTGACCATCTAGTATTTTCTCTCAGAGCAATCTTCTTAGCCTCATTACTTTTGGAGTTCCCACTATAAGTATCTATTATTTCTTGAATGTTCAAGAAGTTGGAATAATTATTATAAGAGGCGTTGAAGTTCTCTACCAGACTTCTGCATATTTGGTTAGCCACAATAATATGGGAAGAGACTTTCTCTCTGAAGATCTTGTTATTCCTCTCCTTACAGATCCTCCAAGTGAAGTGAGGAAGGAGTAATATCCATATCTCTTTATAAGCTTTTCCCTTTAAGGGACAGAGCCATTGGTTAACCAACTCCTGGACACTATTGGGTTTAACCCAGTCCACATTGAAAAATTTAAACACTAAATCCCAAACTTACTGGAGTAGGAGCAGTGGATCATCAGATGGTTACTATTTCAGCTTCAGAGAGACAAAGATAGCATCTATTTGGCATAATAAAACCTCTTTTACAAAGATTTTCCACTGTGAGGAATTTGTCCTGAACCAAAAGCCAGAAAAACATGTTAATTTTAGGAATAAGGTTAGGATTCCAGACCTGAGAACATAGTGGCTGAGAATCACAGGAGAGCAGAAGGACAGATGTTGAAGCAATAGAGAATTTCCCATTAGATTCCGGGCTCCAGATCAAAGAATCCAAAGAGTTGTTAGGGAACCAAGTATTTAGTTGGGCATTGATAAGAGACAGTTCACCATCAAAGGATCCAAGGTCCACCCATTTCTCGTTAATCCAATAATCAGACACCCTTTCCCCCACAATATCTTGGCAATCTAGAATCGTAGACCTCTAGTCCTGGTTCTCACTGAGAGCTTTACCTTCCAGCCATTTATCATTCCAGAAATTAATCTTCCTGCCATTTCCCAGTTTCCATCTCACACCCTTTCTAATCAACTCTTTCCCTTTGCAGATACTATTCCAAATAAAGGAACCTATGACTTCCTAAGGAAAATAAAGCATTTCCTCCATAGAATGAAGATGGTACTTTCTCTTAATTATTGAATTCCACTCCTTTTCCTCTTCAAAGATTCTCCAACACTGTTTTTCCAGGAGAGCCTTGTTTGTGTTTTTGATGCTTCTTATTGCCAACCCTCCCCATTTTTTGGGTTTACAGACCGCCTCCCATGCTACGAGACTAAATTTATTTTTTTCCTCGACTCCCGACCATAAGAAGCTCCTTTGGATTTTTTCAATCATCTCAGCAAACTTTTGAGGGATCCTGAAGAGACTCAGCGCATAAATTGGAAGATTTTGCAAGGAGGATTTGAGAAGTTGAACTTTCCCTGTAAGACTAAGGGTAGCTCCTTTCCAACCCGCCAGTTTTTTATGAAATCTATCAATAATTTTATTCCAGAAGGAGTCATCAGGTTTGAGACAAAGAGGAAGGCCCAAATAAGGAGTCGGGAGGTTCCCTATTTGACAACCAAGGATGGCGGAGATCTTTCTTTTTCTAATTTCAAGTGTGTTACAGAAGAAAAGAGAGCTTTTCTCCCAATTGATTAATTGACTAGAAGCTCTAGTGTAGATATTCAATGTCATTTTCATGTTTTTTGCTTCTTTAACCGAAGCTTCTCCCATCATTATTGTATCATCCACGAATTGCTCATGAGAGCATCTCAGCAAAGCAGAAGAAGGTTGCAACCCTGAAATATGACCTTTGGTCACTAAACTATGAATAAATCTGCCAAAACTTTCAGCCATGATGGCAAAAAAAATAGGGGAGATGGGATCTCCTTGCCTCAAACCTCTAGTGGGATGGAAGAAATGAGATGATCCCCCATTAACAAGAACTGAGGAAGAGACAGTAGTCACCAGCTGCATAATGAGTTTGATCACTATTTCATCAAAGCCAAAGGATCTCAAAACACAATGGAGGAACTCCTAATCCACTCTATCGTAGGCTTTTGACAGGTCCAATTTCATCATAAAACCTTGTTTTTTCGAAGCATTAAGAGAATGAATGTTCTCATGAACCACCATAATAGAGTCAAAAATCTGTCTTCCCGACACAAAGGCATTCTGCTGGGGAGAGATCAGATTAGGGAGAATGGTCAATAATCTTGAAGTGAGAACCTTTGAAATAATTTTAAATAAAGAATTACATAGACGTATAGGTCTGAAACCATCCACAGTGTTAGCTCCTGGTTTCTTCGGAATGAGAGCTATAAAAGTAGAGTTTATCTCTTTAAGGATGGATTTTGAACCAAAGAACTCTTTGACCGCCGCGCACACATTTTTACCAGTAATTTTCCAGAAGTGCTGGAAGAAGAACATTTGGAAACCATTCGGCCCAGGGGATTTTTCTCCTTCAAAAGAGAGCATGGCCTTCATGATTTCAGCATCCGACGGTATAGCTTTGAGAAAAGAGTTGCCCTGACAATCCAGTATACCTGGAATGCAATCAAGAAGTTTTCTTTGATCCACCGTCCAAGATATTAATCTTTAGTTAGCAGGACAGCAAAATACTCCATCATTTCCTTCCTTATTGATAACTCCTCTAGGGGCCGATAAAGAGTTGATTCTGTTAGAAGCTTTGCGTTTAAGAGATGTAAGGTGGAAGAATCTTGTATTCTTGTCTCTGGCTTTAAGCCAGAGAGATCTGGATCTCTGCCTCCGGAAAGTCTCCTCTTTAGCAATAATGTTGTGGTAGTCCACAAGAACCTAAATTTTCTTGAGATATCAAATTATCAGTTAAACCCTTTTTTTGAATAACATCCTGAATTTCTTTCAAATCCATTTGAGTTTTGGTTTTAGCTTGAAAGATGTCCCCATAAACTTTCTTATTCCAGATTTTGACATTAGCCAGTTTCTTGACTACTTTAAACATAGTTGTACCGTCCACCTCTATATTCCACCATTCTCTAATCTTATTCTCCAAGTTAGGGTGGTCCAGCCACATTTTTTCAAATCTGAAAGGAGCATTTCTTTATCCAGAAAAAGAAGATGTAGAGAAAGAGATGGGGAAATGATCCGAGCCAATCCTAGAGAGAGAAGAGAGAGAGCAGGAAAATCTTGTATACCACTCTGGGTTAATCGGAGCTCTATCAAGCTTTACTTGTAGAAGTTCTACTCCTACTCTACGATTTGACCAAGTATAGTTTAATCCTTCCAGATCAACATCCATCAAACCTTCCTTAGTAATGAAGTTCATCAAGTCTTCCCTGCTTTCAACCTGGGATAAGCAACCTCCATACTTATCTTCCTGCTTCAAAGGAGTATTGAAATCTCCCATAATAAGGAAGTTAGGATTATTGTAGATTTGCTTGAAATCTTGTAATTTATTCTAGATTTTAATTCTACCATTTTTCGTGTTAGGTGCATAAACATTAATCAAGATCCAATCAAAATTATCCTTAATACTTTGAACCTTCACTGCTAGGAAATTTTTTTCTTCTTTTAGAATATGGTAGGCTAAACTGGATTGATTCCAGAATATTGCAAGGCCCCCCAAAGCCCCATCCGAGCTACTACCAATACATATACCATTTTTCATCAACTTGAGTCTTTCAACTTTATCTTTCATCATCTTAGTTTCTTGAATCAAAAACATGTCTAATTTAGAATCTCTAACTAGATTTCTAACTACATCTTATTTATGAGGACCATTTAGTCCTCTAATGTTCCAAGAGATAATCTTCATAATTGATTTGGGGAAAACACCTAATGGATAGTAAGCTATTTTCCATCAGCAATATTCTATTTTTCTTCTTCTTCTCTCTGTGATTTTTCACATTTTATTCCTCTATCTTGTTTAGGGGTTCCAATATCAGCTTTCTGCTAACCTCTGGTCAGGACTCCTAGTTTTTGACCCCCGCCTTTCTTAGACACTTTGGAATTCGAATGCCCCATTATAATGTGCTCTGACTTCTTTCCAGATAATTTTCCATAGATGTTTCCTAATGGTGATATATGTTATTTCTTTCCTCAACCTTTCTTATAGTTCCCCACTATAGAAAAAGAATTTTCCTTATCCTCCTCTGCACATTTATCCAAATCCATTATTCCCTGAGGAGAGATCTTCCAATTAAGATCAGAATCCTATTTTTTAGCATTAGTCGGAGTGATCTCTTCTTCCAAGTTTACCTTCACAATCTGAGATTGTTGGTTTTCCTTCCCATCCCGACTCTCTTCTTTATCTTCTTTTCTTTCCCTAAAATCCTCCAAAGTGGGGGTAATCAAAACTTGCCCCTTAGGATAAGTTTCTTTGTCTTCAGGTTTAAGATGATCTCCATTTCAATATGGCAATGGGTTCAAACTTTTTACTTCTTTTGTCTTTCCTTGAAGATCATTCTTGACCAAAGCTTGTTCAGTCTCATTCTGAGAAGACCCTTCTTTTTGGTCCCTCTCAGAAAACTCCTTCTTCTCTTCTATACTTTCACTAATCTTCTGGTTCATTGTTTCTTCCTGAGATAGATGGGTAGGTTTGGTTTCCTCATTTTTCTTTTTCCATTCCATCCTAATACCTTTGGGGTGGTCTTGCACTTTCTTATTTTCCTTGATGGGTTTCAAAGGACAGTGTTTCACCTAGTGACCTGATTTTTTGCAGGAAAAGCACGCGAAGGGCATAGAATCAAATTCCACCTCTTGAGTCCAAGATCCCAGCTTCAAATTCAGAGTTATCACTTGGGGAGCTCAACATTCTGCTGAATATTCACACATATCCTAGCATAAACATGTCTAGTTCTAGCATCTGTCATGGGGTCTATGGAAAGGAGTTCTCCAAAAACACCAACAAGCATCGAGAAGATATCCTCATGCCAGTATTCCAAGGGCATCCCCAGAAGACACACCCACACAGGTGCTGCCTTGAAGAAGCTATCATTATAGTCGAGACTAGTCGTCCATTTTTGCAGGGACAAAGGAGACTTTCCCATCATCCAAAGCCCCCCACAAAGAACTTTCAATAGATCTTCACCATTTGAGAATTTGAATGAGAAGAAACCTTTGGGCATCACCGTTATATCCACTTGGCCTTTCAGTTTCCATTTTTTTCCACGTAAGATCTAACAATATCTATGTTCGGTCTAGGACCCAAAAATTTCCCAACCAGAGAAGAAGCCATAAGAGAAACAATATGGTCCATAAGAACGTCAGGAATGTCTATCCCAAAAACTCCCTTGCTGGAATCATTCTGAATATTAACTTTAGGAAAGAGATATTTCCTAGAGGGTTTAATTCCAAAAATACCTGCCCATTTCCCAGAAATTGGGGACAAGCCATGTGCCTTACTTGCATGTGTCTCATTCCCGCTTTCTGAGCCTTTTGAAAACTTTTTCTCTGGTCCTTGAACCGGCCCTTCATCCTTGCTGGAAACAAAGACTGGCCCACCGTTCTTCTCCTCTGCAACATGTTGTCCGTGCTCAGAAGTTCCTTTCTCTGATGAGGATCCCGTAGTATACATAGGGCCCTCCATATTTTCGACAACTCCCAGCCTACCTCCATCTTCCAAATTCAAAAAAATTTCTCCCGCTTTTTTCTCTCCTCCTCCCTCTCACTCACGCTCCATGCTTTTTCGGTTAAAAGGCTGAAAGATTTAGTGTTAATCATAATGAGGGTTTGTTAAGGTTAAGTGTTATAGTTTAACTTGGATTAGTGTTACGATTAAGGTTTAATATGGTTTAGTGTAGATTTAGGATTCATTTTGATTTAGGATTTGGATTTAATTTACTTTAAAATTAGGGTTCAGTTTGGCATATTTTCCAAATAGATTTAGATTTAGGGTTCAATTTAAATCAAGGTTTATGTTTTAGTGTAGGTTTACGATTTAATTTTATTTAGAATTCGGATTTATTTTAGTTTAATTTGAAATAGATTTTTGTTTAAATTTGGTACAAGGTTAATGTTAAATTTTCTATAGTGTCCAGTTTGGGTTTGGGTTATGGTTTAAATTTTGTTCAGTTTTATGGATAGAGTATAACTTAATTTATGATTAGTGTTCAATTTGATTTAATGTTCAATTAGTTTTGGGGTTATCGTTCTATTTGGTTTGGTGTTATAGTTAAGGTTTGAGTTGATTTAGGATTTATCTTTGATTTAGTTTAGGTTAAAGGTTCTTGAGATTAGGATCAAAGTTTAATTTATTGGGTTTTGGGGTTCAATTGTATTTAATGTTAGTATGAGGGTTCGATTCGGTCTAAGGAATGGATTCAATCTAGTATAGGGTTAAGATAAGTTTTTATATATGTTCAGAATAAGGGTTCAATTTCATTTAGTGTGAGGTTTAGGATTGGAGTTAGAGTTCTCAAGTGTGGTTTAGAACTTAATTAGATTTAATTAGGGTTGAGTTTTGGTTTAGTATTAGCATTATGATATATTGGTTTAAGATTGGAGATTAATTTGGTTCCATATTCAATTAGGCTTAAAATTAGAGTTTAAGTAGGTATAGTTTTAGGGTCAGCATTTTAGTTACCCTAATCTATGAGTTTGGGTTCAATTTGGCTTTGTGTTAGGTTTACAATGCAATTTGATTTAGAATTAAGATTTAAAATGTTGTAGTTTAAGGGTTCAATTTGGTTTAGTTTTATAGTTGGGTTTTTATTTGGTTTAGTATTAGAATTGGGTTTTAATAAGGTTTAGTGTTATAGTTCAACTTGGATAGTGTTATGATTAGGGTTCAATATGGTGATACTCTTATAGAGTTGTTTTGTTGTCATTAGTTTTGTCAAAGTCATATTTCCTAAGGAAGTCAATCGATGAAAGGAAAGGAAAGTCGGTAAAAAAGAAAGAGTCATACCAAGTTAGTCGGTAATGCACCAAGCAAGCCAAGCACTGAGAAATGCATAACAGTTACCGAGCCACTAAGCTAGTGAAGTATGTTATCGAGCAAGGAACGCAGACACAGTTTTGGTAAACTGATCGTTATTTATTGCAATACCACGACAACCTAGAAGATTCTAAAGCCGAAGAACAAGTTAGTTACACGATCTAAGATTAAGAAAATTCAAAGTAAATGATCTATGGTGAAGATCAAGCGGAAAAAGTAATAGTTTTATTTCCAAGAAGAGTGCAAGTCCCGAGGCAATGGTTACACAGTTCACCGAGTAACTAGTACATTGAATCTATTCATGAAGATGATCTGATAGTCAAGAATAAAAGAAGGAAAACCTAATCAATAAGATTAAGAGGCAAAATATTGAGTATATAAAGGATGTTTTGAATGGAAAAGAGAGAAAGAGAAAGGAGCAGTTGAGTTGAAGACAAAGTTGAAGTGTAGAGCAACATCGATCACAGAGCAGTTGAATGATTTTGATGCTATCAAGTGTAGTATGAGGTAAATAAGTCATTGAGCATACAGAGTCTGACTAGCATATGTTGATGCATTTTCACAGACATTTTTGCAATAATTTTTATTGTATTAAGAGGAGTGAAAATCATATTACTGGGTAGACCCTAATAGGTCTGATTTTGTAAATCCTTTAATAGGGTACATCTCTTAAATTAGAGATTATAAAATTCTTTTACAAAGACTAAATAGGTCTTATTGTACTCCTACTAGGGTAAGCTATCAAAAATAGCTAACATTGTAGCTCTAACCAAGCAACCTTTTTGCTATAGCAGTGAAGGATTGTGGGTGTCATCCCCACCACAATTTTTTCCTCTAAGAAAGGATTTCTATGTGGCCAGAAAACTTGGTGTTATGAGTTATGCTTACATGTTTTAGTTCATATGCTTTAGAATGTTTACTTGCAATATATTCAGTTTGGTATATGATCAGTTTGTGTGTTTAAACTTTTTAAGAGTACTGATTCACCCCTCCCCTCTTAGTACTTAACTTTCCATAGTTAATCCAACAATTGGTATCAGATCTTGGACTCTTGAGATAAAGGATTAAACACTTGAGAGTAAATACCACATCCAAGGAAAGTTATAAACAAGCCAAAAAGATTGAAAGTCTTGTTTGAATTGGAAAATGCACAAGAGGTGATTAATGATCTAAAGAGGAAATTGGAAAAATCATTGAAGGTGAGAAGGAACTTGTGTAATGAATTGAAGTCTACATAAGAGAATGTTGATGTACTTGAAACAACATTTTAAGGGAGTCTGAATGATGAATCTGAGACAACCATTGTAGACCTAATGGAAAATAACATTGCACTTACCAAGAAGTTGGACTTAATAAAGAAAGATCAGGAAGATCAAAGCATAAGGTTGACAGAAATACTTGAATCAAAGGCAAAATCTGAAGATGCACAAAGGATTATGGAAGAAGACAAAAGAAAATCTGAGATAAGACTTACTAAAAAAGAAAAGGGTACACGCAAGAAGTTGAGTCCACTTACGGTGGAACTTTCATACTTAGCCAAATTCGTGAAATCACACTTAACGAAACGGGTTCCCGCTTAGAATGAACAGGGTCTCGTTTAGCTTCAGAATCCCGAGCCTAAAATTTTAGAAACAGGGTCCTATTTCAAAAAAAAAAAAAGGATCTCATTTCAAAATGGGGTCCTGTTTTGAAAAATGAAATGGGACCCCATTTTGAAAAATATCATTTCTAAAGAAAACCTTCCATCGATTCATTTATACGTTATCATTTTAGAAAAAGGTAAACGGAGTAACGTTTACTAAACAATATCATGTTTCTAAAATTTTTGAATTTCAAGCCCGCTTTTACTATTGGCTTTTGGTTTGGAAAGAGGCTTGGGTAGCTGAACCATAGCCTTGGACCTCGTTTGACCTACAACTTGAAGGCTTTTCTAGTGTGGATACAAAATAAGGACTTTAAACATATATCTGAAGACGTTTTTAGAGGAATATTTTAACAAAATAAAAACCCATTATAGATTAGAATGTGCAGATTCCAAATATGTAATTTTTTTGTAAATCTGATTATTTTTTTCTATTTTTCATTGAATTTCTACTGAAACGGGTCTACAAACTAAAAATAACAGGCTATTGTTTTATTTCAATAAATTTGTTAATTTGAAATTTTCTCGCAAAAAAATTTATATGACATCAAACTAGAGACAATTCTACACACTTTAAGAAAAATTAAAAATCATATGTTTTGGTCAAATTATCTTATTCGTACACGAGAGATTTTAAAAACAACAATTATGCCTAATAAATAATTAATAAAAAAAGATATTACAAAAATACCAAAAATATTGTCATCAATACTAACTATGGTACGAACCATTTCCCAAAAGGATTTAGAGAAATAGTTTCATTTAGGTCAAATTTACTTGTCATACACGAGCATAGTATGGTCCTGGAAGAGGGACTTTTAAAATGTAGGTTTTAGTAATACCTATTGAAAATGCAATTTTATCATCTGAGTATTAAAATAAATTAAATATTTGGAAATTATACTTCAAATACTACAACTTCTATTACTGATGTTTTTAAGATTTAATCTCTAAGTGCTTTAAATATTCATCTCAAACAAGATGAATTTGAAATAAACAGGAAAAATAGTTCTACTTTTTGGCCAAAAAGTGGACTCAACTTCTTGCTGACACCCAAATGGAGATCATGAGAATGACCCAAACTCACTATGCTATGACCGATCATCTAGTGAATGAAAATACAAAGATAATCATAAAATAATTTGAGAATCAAGCACTGAAGTCTGAGATTGAAAGAGTGAGTAATGAACTAAAAGTAGAAAAAAGAAGCCAATGAAGTACTAAAGAGAATTGAGGAAGCATTAAGGACATTAGACAAATAGACTAGAAGTCAAAAGCAACCAAAAGACAAGATTGGACTTGGATTCACTAAACATAGTACTACTGAGAAAGGAGAGTCCTCTAACCAACATGACAACCAAGATACCACTACCCCATCAAAGAATACTAAGCCAAATTGCTACTATTATGGGAAACCTAGTCATACAACCAGTGTGTGTAGAAGAAAAAGAGGTAAGTCATCGAACACACCAAATTTTGATGGTTATTTTTATTGTTGCAACAAACATGGACATCAATAATTTGAGTGCAGATCACGGATTTTTAACAACACAAGGAAGCCTAAGTTTGATGGCTACTACAATAATTGGAATAAATATGTTCACAAATCTGAAGACCGTAGATCACAAAGGAGAAATGATAAATGGGTCCCTAACTGATAGAGTCCACCAAGCAAATGACAAGGCACATCAATACCATGGGACTATAACACTAGAATCTCATGTGCAACATGTGGGAGATCTGGACATATTGCAGAAAAATGCATGTTGTTGCATGGAAGGAACAACCGACAAGCATAGAGAAATCCTGCCAGCATGGCATGCTTTCACTGTCACAAGGTAGGACACCTAGACAAAGACTGCAGGTAATAAGGTAAAGCTCCAACCGAGGAAGAGACGTTTGGAAAAACATAAGTGAATGTTGAAGAAGTGAGAAATCAAAGGAAAAAAACTTGGAGAAGGAAGTAACAAGATGATGGAAGATCTTTTGAAATAGTTGATGGCATCGAAGCCTCTATGTCAAGTGCACCTAACTCCACCTAATCGGTGAATGGTATGTATAGGAATTGCAAAGTTAAAATTTAAATCTAAAATCAATTCCTAGTATGTGTGCAGAAATCCATATAAGCATACGAAGATGAATCTAGATATATTTTTTGAAGTTGATGGTTCATGTTTAATCGGTAAAGGAAATGTTATTTTGTTTCGGTAAAAGGAAGTAAAGTTCTAATCGGTATAAATGAGTCAGCGTTTCATTAAATGTTACTTTTATAGCCGTTGGAAACCCTAGATGAGGAAAAATGTAGATATAGACAATTTTTTCTATCATTCTTACCTAACATTTTTGAAGAGAACTTGAGAAGGTTATAGAGATGAATCATCTATGAGCATCCGAACAATTGAAGAAGTAATCCTGAATGAATCTACAAACATTCGGGTACATATGAGGTATTTCTATTGTTGACCTAGTTGTGTAAGCTAGACCAAGTTGTAAACAACAAAACCCTAGTTCATTCGAGCATTGTTGAATCTAAAAGTAATGGATCCTAAGGCGCAAAACCCAATTATTGTTGAGAATATTGATCTAGTCAACCGTAAGTATAAGCTACATCCTGCAAAGGCTGTAGAACCAGACATGATGGGAGCTCTCTCATCCATAGCGGCAAGGGTTATCTTGATAAAAGATATTTGTGCTTTCATCCGCTGTAAGGTTGAGGAGATATGCGAAGTAGAGATTGATACATATTTTCAAAAAATGTGCATGAATGGGAAGTTGAAGGATGACCACATTCATCTGGAGACCAAGGGTTTAACTCATGCCCTACATCTACTGAGAGTATTCAAAACTAATTCGGTCAGGATGGTACTTAGCCAAGTTCATGATCAATTTATGTGGCTTGATCAACCAGTCAAGATTACAAAGGACATTCTACACATAGTGACTGGATACCCAATCAGTGATAGACTGAAGGCTATCAAGTAGATTGATAAGAACAAATTGAGCGAGCTGACCAAAGCACAATGAGACAGAAGAGGTCTAAAGATATCAACTATGAAAGATCCATAATTGAGGTTTGCATATAATGTTATATCTTACGGAGTCTACCTGTCCTCCTGAGTTGATAGTGTACCATGTGGAGCATTAGATCTGGCATATAAGATTTTGAAGAAAGGTATGTAGATTGATGTATGTGAAATTTTGTTGAAGTAGCTAGATCATAACATGAACACCATTAGAAAAGCCAAGACCAACACACTAAATTTTAGGTCATTACTAGTGTTGGTACTATCAAATTTTTTATAGTGCCATATTGAAATTTTGTCTAAGGCTGAAAAGTGCACCCTTATAAATTACTATTTTCAGGGGCCTAGTTTGAGAGCCCATATCATGAAATCTAGTGATTGTCATACCAAGTTGCCTTGGGAATGTGTTCTACACATATAAAATAGCATGAGTATCCATTTGTATCCTTTCACATTCAGTTCTAGTTTATTTACAATGTACCTAGTTTGGGGAGTTTGCACAAATTTGCATGTTGTACTTTTCAAGAAAATCCAAATGGCCTAGTTTAGAGGAGTTCATCTTATTCCTTATTTATTTTCATGACCAAAGCGTCATTTCTCTATATTTAAATCATGATAAATAGCCCCCAAGTCAATTTTTAGATCCCGGTCAGCTTGTTTGACAAATTTGCCAAGGCTAATCCATTTGCATTTTATTCAGAATACACAGGGTGTGTGATGCAGAAGTTATCAGATGACCTAATTGGAGAGTTAATAAAGGTGATTTGGTTAATAATAAAGATAAACCATTTGTTTTCCCATATTGGTAGCATGTCAATGAAATCATATGCAGATTTTTAGATCAACATGAGTTCATTTGATAAGTTTTCCAGGCTAGATCCAAACGAGATTTATTCAAATTTCAATCTACAGAGTAATAATTTTCTATGAGAGGCCAACTTTGGAGGTTAATATTTTGATGCTAGATGAACGTCATAAAAAATTAGTTAAACCCTTATACTCTTTTCATTTAAATCTACTACCAAGATCAATAGCAAGGTCTCGAGACATTGTTTGGTATGTTTTCAGAGCCAATTCCAGAATTAGTTTTCATTGTTTAACATGTGCAGCTGCAAAATGAAAGAAATGGGTAACTTTGACAATTATTTTATCACACCTCAGGAAACATCATAGAAAATTATTTTGCAATTTGATTACATGTAGGTCAACCTACAAGCTTGCCAAATGTCATGATTATAGGACACTATCTGATCAAATTTTTGAGCCAGTTCCACGAGGCAGTTATCATTTTTGGTTAGATTGTAGAGAGAAATTTGATTTTAATGGCTGCAAAATTGATATCTTCCACTCCAGATGAAATCAAACCCACCACCAGGTTTGGTTGAGATGAAAATTGTTTCCATTTAAAAATGTTTAGTCAGGCCCATTGTGTAACCCACACTCCATCGAAGCCAGGTATTGAAGGAAAAAATTAAACATTATTCATAGTCATTTTTAAAATGATTTAAATAAGCATGTTCAATGTTATTGTTCCACCATGTGTTAAGGCCAAGTGAAATATGAAAAAAAAAGAATTCATTTAAATCATATTTTGATTTAAATATATTTTGTTTTCAATACACAAGGGCGGGAGTGAAATAAATGTGGTGGCCCCATGCATATTCAACCAAAGGAGAGGGAAAGGTTTTTCACTTAATCACACAGTCGCGAGGGGAAAATATCGTCTGTTAAATTGGTTCCGAGTATGTGATAAGCTGGAAATAAAATGAGCATACAATTAAAAAAAAATTTAATGTTTTATCCTGGACACTTGGCTCATAGTCGCGCACTCGCAAACCAAAATGAAATGCCCGAAAAATGGTTGCGAGTGCGTGACTAGCAAGAAATGTTACTTAAAAGTGGAGAATATTGTAATATTTTCTCTCATAGCTAGGGTTAGGGATATTATTATTTCATTTTTGTAGAATAGGAAATGGACATAGGCACATGGACTGTTTCATAAAATGCTTGAGTAGACATGATTCCAAACCATGAAGTTGTAGATAGGGTCGTAGTTGTTCGAGGAGGGTAAGGTGCGATAGAATTATCCAAGGGGTCTCCATCTCACGCTTTGCAATGATTGCCAGAATGCACAAAATGTGGTTTCAAGGATTGCAATGATAGAGGATATGCTCAAATAGATTTGTCCAAAATAATTTAGCAGTTGTTATAATGGTGGCTACCCTGTATTGACAATGAAAATCTCTGACAAAATCCCCAAACGAAATGCTTTGTAGGAGTTGCTCAAAATGTATTTTTTGAGAGGGCTTGAAACTTTTAAGCAACTGCAATTAACTAGTGTAAAAGCACAAATAAGGAATATGGTCGTTGAAACTTTCAATTTGTTGAAAACTGAAGTTGTAAAGCCATATTCCAAGCCTTTGTCAATATCCATGCCTTTGTGTTGAATATAATCTTTTGACCAACATATGGCATCTATTGAATCATGGTGAAAGATGTGTTTGTTAGAGATTAATGGTTGGAAATGCACAGTAGACAAGTTTTCAAATTGTAAGAGCACAAAAAATGTGTAAATCCAACTCCACAACCTTTTCTAGTACCCTCCTTGTCTGCGCCAAAAGTAGAATATTTATAAAAATGATTTTGTTGAAGCATGGCTAAGTTGAAGATAAATACCAATCATGTTTTTGAGATTGGAGGCAGTTTTTTCAAGAAATTTTCAAATGAAAATGACCATTTCAGCATTCATATTCTTTCCCAAGGCATTTCTAATGCTTTAGAAGCATTTTTGATATCATTTGGACCATTTTTGAAGTGGCATCAGACCAAAAAATGATCCAGCAACAAAAAAAATGCCTTGACAGTTATTGATGTTTTAATTAATGTTTTATTGTGTTTTTGTTAGTAAAAGACAGCTAGAATGTTTTCAAAAAATTTAGAAATGCCCAACAAATATTTCTAAACATTTCTACTTAAGGTAGGAGAAAGAAGAAAGAAAAAATTATGGGTGAAAACTTTAAAAGAATGATGGGTGGGTGAATCTAGGCATGTGGAAATTTTATTGCAAATGGAAAAGTATTTTACCAATGGGGGTAAAATATAGTTACAAAATCATTATCTGCTCACAAGGACAAAGGGTGAAGTTTCTACTCAGGGAAAATTTCATGTCAAAGGTAAATATGTTAACACTCATAAGGAAAATATTTACACAAGGCATTCAATGAATACTCATTTTCACTTATTTACCTCAAAGTGGAAGTCTTATATGGGTAAATAGTAAAAAAATGAAGATAACTTTGTACAAGATACATGAGTAAAATTTCAATGATGACAAAGGTTTTGACAGGTAAAGTTTTGGAAATTTAGTCTCAAATAGGTAAAATGATTTCACAAAAATGTAAGATAAAACATGGATATTGTTTTGCTAAATAAAATTATCTTCAGATCAAGTGGTAGGCTACAAGAGGTATTTTATTTTCACCTAGGATGAAAGTATTTTAAGTGAAGATGTAAATGACTAAATAGGTAAATGCATATGGGATGAAATTCATAATAATATTCATCATGAATATTCACGTGAAAGACAAGGTGGGAGAACAAAGGCAGATGTTTTCAAAAGGGAATATTTCAGTTAAAAAGTGCATTCCAAGTGTGCAGATCAAATTTTTTAGATGGAGAGATGAAAGAAGGTGGGATCAAATGCAAATCAAATATTTGGAGAGAGAGAGAGAGAGAGAGAGAGAGAGAGAGAGAGAGAGAGAGAGAGAGAGAGAGAGAGAGAGGTGAANGAGAGAGAGAGAGAGAGAGAGAGAGAGAGAGAGAGAGAGAGAGAGAGAGAGAGAGAGAGATGTGAACATCTGATGAAATCTAGAATTTATTTTCTTTTTCTATATCTTCTTCTTTCTTTCTAGTTGAAATAAGCGGGTTCCAAGAGAGGTTCTAGTTCTAAAATGTTTTCTTCTCACTGTATGTATAGAGGGTGCTTAGTCTTTAGGTTGCAGAGATAGGATTATTTTCATGTAAGAGTCTTTTTATGAGAATAAAATCCATGTATTTTTGTGCATGTATATGGACTGGTCATTAAGTTGTTTCCTCTTTGAGAATTCTAGATTATGTAAATTGAATGCATCAAGGGTGTTTCAATTTTTCTCTTGTAGGTTTTATGAAATTTAATTATTTGTTCATTAATTCTCTTCAAGGAGGATATTAAAATCTTTGTTCAGATAGTTATAGTCTTGAGGTTTGTATCCAAATTTATATGATTTTGAAATATCAAGGATATTCAGAGTTGTCTTTACAGTTTGTTGTTTATGAAATATCTATTCTTGGACCTCTCCCAAGGGAAGAGTTAAATACTTTGAATGGATATTTGTAATCTTGGATTCACAAATGGATTTGTAAGAGGAACTTAATGCCAAATGGAGTTGTTAATGTAAGGCATTAACATCTAGGTATCTACTATTTTGTTTTGTTTCTGAGGTTGTTGTTATGATGATAGGTCTAACTCTGTAAACCCAATGCAAGGCACTAATCTGTATGAGTGTAGAAGTGATTTCAGAAACAATTCAAATCATTAAACATAAATTTAATTTCATATTTATTAGTGTGAGAGTTAAGTTATCTAGTTCTTAGCACACTTAATGCAAGTGGGTTTGTGCATAAGATGGGGGAGCTTTAATATCCATTTCCTATATGTCTGAGAACTATCCATTGTTATGTATCTGCATAGTTTTGTTTAATAAAAGGTTTATCATATATACAGATTTATGTTATTAGGAATGTTGGAAACAATTTTTTAATTGTGTGTTGTCCTTGATGTTACACAAATGTCATAACAATCATCAGACAGAGTCTACCAAGTTCAGAATTTCATATCAGTCATTAGACAGAGTCTACCGAGCTAAGAATGTTCAGCAAGGCAGTTTAACAGAGTCTACCGAGTTCAGACGGTAAGAGAAGCAATTTACAGAGTCTACCGAGCACTCCAGAATACTATATCAAGAAATTAGTTACTACAGGGCTCTCTCGGTCATCAAAGAAATTCAGTGCTTACCGAGTTCAGTCGGTCATCAAAGAATATATGAAGGAAAAGTCAGTCTTTACCAAGTTCGCAGTACTTACCGAGTTCAGTCGGTTACCAAAGGATTTAGCAGAATCTGC
>MU224402.1:70481-96906 GCA_018584345.1 Thuja plicata
TATATATATATATATATATGATAAGCCTAGTCAAGTCGGCCTTAATATCCTTACAAATAAATAAGAAAACTCATGTCTGTCGGCTACATATAACCAATTATCCATAAAATATAAACTATTGTTAGTTAGCTAACACTAACTATTTAACTCGGTCAACCCTGAAACCTTTCAATGCCCGACCAACACTGTAATGCCTGAGTGAACTTAGTTAGAACTGAGAAATCACTTTTGTCCTCTTTAATGCCTGAGAGTGTTTGGCATGAACTGACTATGCTAGGATAGGATTAGACATTTGTGTAAACATCACTATACTTGTGTAAACATCAATGACAATACACAATTGAATAATTGTCATCAACAATCTCCCTCTTTGGCATTGATGGCAACACAACATGTCATAATACAAATAATTATAGAGCAACAGACATAATAATGAAATTTTATTAATGTCCTTAGCTTCATTCTGATTCTCATCCAAGAACTCCCTTTGTCTTCACAATCAACGAAATACAGATTTCTCCCTCTTACATTAATCTTTGTTTCTGATAATTTTTCTCCCTCTGTAATCTTTATGACATCAAAATAACTCCCCCTCTTTGACAACCAATGCCAAAGATGCCAATTGATATATATATCCAATGAATTTGTAATGTACCTGTTTGTACTGATTCATATACAATAAGCTTTGAATATCTTCATCAACATGTTAAGTTTGTTTTGTAGCTCATTTGATGCATCACTAAACTATGTTTTAGTGAGCCTCAGTTAGGAGAATTACCCCTAGCTTTCCTCTAAGATACAAAAATGCATCCTTAGGTAATGATTTTGTGAATATGTCTACAATTTGTTCTTTTGTATTCACATGTTCCAATCTTACTTCCTTGTCCTGAACCAATTCTCTCAAGAAATGATACTTTATTGCAATATGTTTAGTCTTAGTATGCATCACATGGTTCTTTGAGATGTTAATATCACTAGTGTTGTCATAGTAGATAATAATTGGTTCTGTGATTTCCACCTTCATACCTGACAACATCTATTTGAACCATATGATATTTGAACAATTTACTGTTGTAGCAACATACTCTACTTCTGCTATAGATTGAGAAATTCATTTATGTTTCTTTCTTGTCGAGGAGACTAACCTCTTTCCAAGAAATAATGCTTCGCCACTTATGCTCTTTATGTCCTCAACACTTCCATCCCAATCAGCATCAGTAAAAGTCTTCAAATCAAAGCTTCATCCTTTCTTATACCATAATCCATAATATTCAGTACCCTTAAGATATCTCAGAATCCTTTTGATAGCCATCAAATGATTCTCTCTATGATTAGCTGAAAACCTTGCAACAATACCAACTACTAATGCAATATCAAGTCTGGTGTGAACAACATATTGAAGTTTACCAATCATGGATCTATAGGTAGTCTGGTTTACTATTGGCAAGTGATCAATTTTGTGTAATGTGATTCAGTTTTTGGTTTTCATTTATGGAAACACATCTGGGTTATAGATCGATTCCTATAAAGATAAGTTTTGCTGATTCAAAAATTGACTAGTATAGGAGAGATACATAATTATTTTGTATATCAAAGATCGAGATCGATGAGTTATGACATGTGAGCTTAGAGGAAGAAAGTATGGGGTATGTGTGCCCTCCACCTAAGATCGATTTGGTTTTGTTAATGTCTACGGTGAGTTAGAAATAATTGAAGATAGATGGATTGTAGCAGAACAATGATACAGAGCATTTGGAAAGTAATGATGATTAAGGGAGTATGACATGGACTCCTAGCAATCAGAGTTGGATTATGGTTGATGATAACCTATACTTTGACTATGCAAGAGTGTTGACTATGCATTTAATGTTTACTTTATTAAATATATTCTTTATTAGAAGCTGACTATGTAATATTTGCATTGAGATACGACTTGGTGAAAGAAAAATATATTTATGTAAGATCATTTTGTGAAAGCAAATATAGAGGAATGTGTATGATGTTTTGTGGAAGATGTGAATGGAAGAGTAGAGAATGACAAAGATCATTGATGAACTATAAAGGAAATATCTAAGCATTAGTGATGCTTATTTTTTTCATGACTGAGAACACTTTGTAAACAAAACTACTTTGTAAGAACTATAAGCTCAGTTGGCCCCTAACAGGGTATTGTGAGCCTTTAGCAGGGTTGTAATTCCTTTAAGAATGAAATGTACTATGTAATATCCAGCTCCTAATAGGGCTAGGCCTCCTAAGAGGGAGACTATAATTTAGTGCATGCTTGTTGGTATCATCCCCACCAGGGTTGTCCCTTGGCTAGGGTTTCCTCGACAACAAAATATGGTGTTATGAGTTTTGTGCCATTTTCTTATGTTTTTTTCATTACTGCAAGTTTATGATTAATGTTTAAATGGTTGAAAAATTTAATTAAGTTCATTAATACTGATTCACCCCCCTCTCAGTATTATCCAATCCTAACAATTGCTATCAAAGCATTTGGCCCTTGGAGAAAAAGTCTAATAGCTTGAGAGAGATCAGAATGGATTTAGATAGCTTACAAAGAAAGCTTTGATGCTGCACTTGAGACCTTGACAAAGAAAAAGCAAAGAATGGAGAGTTGAGATTCAACATGCAAAGAGCTAAGAAATTTATAAAGAAAATCAAGGAACAACTTGAGATTTCCAGAATTCAAAGACAAGATCTTATGGTTTAGATAAAAGAGGATTCAGATGAAGACAATTCAGATCAGGTGAGGCAACTGAAAGAAGAGAATGAAACTCTAAAACTTGAGAATGAGACTATGAATAAAGAAATACAGATACAGAAGGATGCTAAGAAGAAAGTTGAAGAATCTTTAAAAAGTGCATTAGATCAAATGAAGAATGAGGGTGACATCTACAAGAACAAGTATCTAAAAATGGAGAAATACAATCAGATCATAAAAGGTGAAATTGTTGAGGCAAAGAAACACATTGAGAAACTTCACACCAACAGTGATTTGATCAATGAATAAAGAGACAAATAGAAACCCAAAGGTGATATGACTAGTATTGGCTTCAATGAAGCTGAATGTTCAAAGAATCAGGAAGAGAAATCCAATGAGAAGATTGATGCTGAGAAACCTTCTAATGAAGAACCTAGAGAGAAGATCAGACCCTTCAAAGGTAAATTCTTTGGTTGCAACAAATTTGGACACATGAAGAGAGACTGCAGAGGTAATTCCCCTTTTAGAAATTTTTATGGTTATTGTTTTAATTGCAATGGATATGGGCACAAGAAAGAAGAATGTACAAAACCTAATCAATCAAGATATAGACAAGACAATGGAAGAGAACCTATAGTGAAACCTACATGCTACAAATGCCATAATTTTGGACACATTGCAAAGTATTGTAAGCTGCAAGTAAATTAGGAAAGAAGACCTCCTATATGTTACAAATTCAATAATATAGGACATATAGAAAAGTTTTGCAGGTATAATGGAGCAGACAATAGAAGAGTACCACCTCCTATGAATACACAAAATAATGGAAATGATAAGAGTGTTACAGATTTGAAGAGTGTTACAGATTTTAAGAAAGCAGAAGATAATAGCAGTGGTAAAGTATGGAAGATCAAAGAAACAAGTGAGACATCAGTTGAGGGAGAGTTAGTAGATGCTACTAGATCTTTTCCTGATGGTAGTAAAATAGAATCAACCTAATTGGATGATCATGGCCTTAGGGGGAGCATTGGATACAGACATCAGAATATATCCTGCTCTGAAATTTTTGGATTGAGATCGAGCGAGATTAGGTATGAACTTTGCCGACATCATGACATATACATATAAGAGAGCAACATCAGCGGATGCATATATTGTGATCACAAGATTTATAGCCGACTAGACAGTATTGAGTGAAGTAAAATTTATGACTTAAACTTGTATAAAGTACCATTTGGTAACCTATCTCTTTACCATTTGACGAAGAGCGACCTAAGGAGATCAAAGAGCGAAGGAGCTCAGTCTATTCTAAAATTGTCACATCATCTAGCTATGGATGCACCTGTTATTTTCAATGTTATAGATCAACCTAGGTATAAATTTAAGAAACATTCATTCAAGTCCTGTGAAGAGGATCCTGAAGGAGAATTTTCTCAAACCGCTCATGGTGTATTACACGTAGAAGATATTAGGGCTTACATACATTGTAAGTATGATATACTTGGCACTGATGATATTTTTACTGAGATGGAGCATATGACTGAGAAAGGAGTTATGAAAGAAGAATACAAACACATTGATCAATTGAGTATCATGAAAATTCTGGATTTGTAAAAATTTGATGAACTTGAATGGATCAAGATATTGTTGAGCAGAGTACATGATCAATTCATTTGGATAAGTGATCAACCTATGAAGATTTTTAGTGACCTAATTCATGAAATTATTGGACTAGACAACACTAAAATCATTCCTGTTGTAGAAAAACATGTAAAGAAAGAAGTTGAAACCCTAACTCACTCTAAATGGAACAGGCGGGCAATGACTGTGAATGAAATCTTT
This sequence comes from Thuja plicata, assembly GCA_018584345.1. Classification (NCBI taxonomy): domain Eukaryota; kingdom Viridiplantae; phylum Streptophyta; class Pinopsida; order Cupressales; family Cupressaceae; genus Thuja; species Thuja plicata. The sequence goes on from MU224402.1 coordinate 75,028, forward strand.
CAGCAAGATGTGAGGCTAATTTCTATGATACTTGGATATTAATTCTACTAAAACAGTAGACCTAACTTAGTATCTGCAGGGGTTATCATGATGGCATGGAGAATGGTGAAGGAAAATGTGAAATATAACCTATGCAAAGTACAGGCACAACAATTTCTGGAGAATGTCAACCTAATAAAGAAAGACAGAACTAAGACCTTCAAATTTGGCTCACTGTTGATGCATATCTTTATACACATTGAGCACAAATTTCCTAGCTTGCACCCTAGTGGTTGGAAAATAGGGATACCTACTGGTATTCTAATTTCACAAAGCTACAAAAGACAGAATAGTACATGGGTTGATGGGGAATTGTTTTCTATGATCAAGATCCTTCAGAGACAAATGAAAAATAGGTACAAGATATATGAGGACATTATTGAAAAATACAAGGATACAATCTATTTCATGGTTGAAATTGATTGTGTATGTTTTGAAGTAATCACACCTAGAAAGAAATGGTGTTATCCCATGGGTTCTGAAGTAAGTTCAGAGGTACTTACCATGCAATTTGAACATGTTCTTGCATCAAAAGTTGATATATCAAAAGAAAGATGGGGAACATATGAGGATAAATCATCTAAGGTGAGAGAGGAATAGACTAGAGGTCTAAGGAAAAGAAAAATTGAAAACCTTGTGCATGAATGTGGTGTAAAAGCAGGATTGACAGAAGAAGAAGTGAAAGAAGTGAAAAACAAAATGAAAGAAAGAAGTTTTGGATTGGAAAGTGATAGTAATTCATCCCTTCCCACTCTTGAAGTAGTAATGGTAGACAATCCGCCTCCTCCATCACAACATACATCACAAACTGAGAACATTACTCCTAGATTAAACACCAGATCTAGCAAGTTGACATCACCTAAAGAACAGAGCACAGTGAGATAAGAGAAGAAAATTGAGAAGAAAATATGGAAGCCTCACATGAAGATGATAGAGAAGAGAGCCATAGAACAAGGTAAACTAGTCACAATTGACAGATACTATGATACGTATGGAGATTCAGAAAAAATTAAGATTGAAGACATTGTGATTGATCATTTACTTACTTTCAAGAAGACTCTATTGGAAATTGAAGGAAGTATACCTAAAGAATTGTATGGGAGATTGGAGACAAGAAAATACTTAGCAAAAATTGGTGATGATACAATCAGGAATTAGGAAATTGATAACATGTTGTCTGTAATATCCTTACAAGAAAGAGAAATAATTTTCAAGGAATTGAAACCTTTGCTAAGGACTAAGTTAAGATTGTTGAAAATCATGGTGAGGAAGTATGATGAATTCATTGAGGAAACTTGAAAGGCACTAGAGAAAATATTGATTAAAACTACTTGTGACAAGACTCCACCTCTTAAGACCACTTTTCCTACACAATTAGGAATAGGAGAAAGCTCAAAAGTAATTAAGACAAATGCTGAGAAAAGAGAAGTAGATTCACAACCAGATTTGTATGTCTCTGGTGTGCGATGACACTTGACACATCACAATATGAAAAGGATCCATTTGCAGGGAATGTGGACAACACTATAGCAGATGAAGTAGATTAGAAAGAGGAAGTAGAGAAGAAAAAGGAAGAAGAACAGAAGACAGAATAGAAAGAGGATGAACAGAAAGAGGTAAACACATCTTCTATATCATTATTGGCAAGCAAAGATGTTAATGTTGACAACATGGATGAAGATAGGCTAGTTAAATTGGCTTTTACTGCACTAAAAAAAGTTAAGGAAAGATCATAACAGAAAGGTGACAAAAAGGATAAAGTGATTACAAGGGCAACTGATACTGTGAACAAATTGCTTCCAGTACCTATTGTTTTCCAGCACAAAGATGACATTGCAAATCTGAGAATAACACTTAATGAATTTGACGGACATTATGAAAGTTTGATAAAGATTGCAAAGAAGGCAGAGAAGAAATATTCATAAAAGAAGCTATCATAAGTTTGCAAGTCCATCACATGGGACTTAGGCATTGTGAAAACTTGTTTAAAAAATGCAAAGAGTTGCATTGGACATGGAAGAAAACTGTTTAGTTACTGCATGAATCCTATTAGGCATGTTCAGAATGTTGAAGACATTATTGCCAAAGAGAGGGAAACTCTGAATAGTATGATGCATAGTTGTGAAGCATCTTCACAATTTGTAACAGAGTTAGACAAGGAAGTCACAATAATTTTGGCAAAACTCAATGTATTGGATATTGAGAAAGGGAGAGTATTGACAAGATTTAATTTTCTGAAGATTTTGATCACTCTTAAGCTATCTATAATTGAGGTACATCTATTAGACTTGGAGAAAGTGATAGATCAATTAACTAAATCTATGCCCATAGAATTGAAAGAATTTGAGATTGCATCATTTGCATTGAATGGCATAATTCATATCAGTCAAATATTGTTCAAATCATGGAGTACAGAAGTGATTTCTTGAAAGATTCCTTTCAAGATATTTTGAAACTGGTGAGCAAGCACTAAATCCTATTATTTTGTATGCACCTTTGTCATTGTTTTCAAAGGGAGAGAAGAGAGAAGAAAAAAATATATAGGAGAAGAGAAGAAAATGGGAGAAGAGACAAGAAGAGGAAGGAGAGAATATAGAGGAGACAGTTTTTGTTTTTTTTGTTGAAACACTTATTCATCTTTTTTAAGTGTTGTCATCAATGCCAAAGGGAGAGATTGTTGGCAAGCGATCAATTTTGTGTAATGTGATTCACTTTTTGGTTGTCATTTATGGCAACACATCTGGGTTACATATTGGTTCCTATAAAGATAAGTTTTGTTGATTTAGAAATCGACTAAGTATACAAGCAGAGATACAGAAGTATTTTGGATATCAAAGATTGAGATCGATGAGTTATGACATGCGAGCTTAGAGGAAGATAGTATGGGGTATGTGTGTCCTCCACCTAAGATCAATTTGGTTTTGTTAATGTCTACGGTGAGTTAGAAATAATTGAAGACAGAAAGACTACAGTAGAACAACGATACAGAGCAGTTGGGAAATAGTGATGATTAAGGGAATATGACATGGACTCCTAAAAATTGAAGTTGGATTATGGTTGATGATAACCTATACTTTGACTATGCAAGAGTGCCGACTATGCATTTAATGTTTACTTTATTAAATGTATTTTGTATTAGAAGCTGACAATGTAATATCTGCATTGAGAGCCGACTTGGTGAAAGAAAAAGATATTTATGTAAGATCTTTTTGTGAAAGAAGGTATAGAGGAATGTTTATGATGTTGTGTGGAAGATGTGAATGGAAGAGCAGAGAATGAGAGAGATCACTGATGAACTATAAAGGAACTATCTAAGCATTAGTGATGCTTGTTTTGTACATGACAAAGAATACTTTGTAAACATAATTACTTGGTAAGAATTGTAAGCTTAGTTGGCCCCTAACAGGGTTGTAATTACTTTAACAAGGAAATGTACTATGTAATATTTAGCTCCTAATAGGGATAGGTATCCTAACAGGGACACTATAATTTATTTCATTCTTGTGGGTATCATCCCCACCGGGGTTTTCCCTTGGCTAAGGTTTCCTCGAAAAAAAATATGGTGTTATGATTTCTGTGTCATTTGCTTATGTTCTTTTCATTAGTTCAAGTTTATGTTTAATGTTTAAATGGTTGAAGAATTTAATTAATTTCATTAATACTGATTCAGCCCCCCTCTCAGTATTATCCAATCCTAACATTTACTTCCTTTGAATCATTATCCTAAGACAACTTATGTCCAGTAGGCATAGGTGTTCCAACTGGTCTGGAGTCTTCCATCCCAAATTTCTTCAGTATCTCTTTGATGTATTTAGACTGAGTAATGTAGACACCATCCTTCATCTGATAGACTTGTAATCCAACAAAGAATCTGATTTCACCAAACATAGACATTTCAAATTCCTTACTCATAGCTTTGGAGAATGCTTTGCAAAATTCATCATATCCAGTAAACAATATATCATCAACAAATATTTCTACTAATAGTATTTTTTTCTGAGGTCCTTCTTTGATATACAAGCTACTGTTGTCATTATTTCTCTGAAATCCAATGTTTATTAAGTAATCATGTAGTCTTTCATACCAAGCTCTAGGAGCTTGCTTCAGTCCATACAATGCTTTGTGTAATTTTCAAACCATATTCCTTTTGTTAGGATCTACAAAAGCTTCAAGTTGCTCAATATAGACTTCTTCTTCAAGAATTACATTCTGGAATGAAGATTTTACATCCATTTGATATACCTTGTATCCTTTGTGTGTAGGATATGCCAGAAGAGTTCTGACTCCTTCAAGTCTTGCAACAGGAGAAAAAGTTTGTCCATAATCAATACCCTCTTCTTGAGCATATCCTTTACATACTAATCTTTCCTTGTTTCTGGAAACTTCTTCTTTTTCATTCATCTTGTTTCTGAAAACCCACTTAGTACCAATCACATTCTTATCTTTTGGTCTAGGTACAAGAGTCCAAGTTTTGTTCTTTTCTATTTTCTCAATCTCTTCATTCATTGCTTTGATCTAGATTTCATCATTCAATGCATCTTTAATAGTTGCAGGTTCAATTTCACTAAGAAAACATGTGCCTTTAATTTTGTTCCTTGTCATTACACCTTCTATCTGATCTCCAATTATTTGTTCAGGTACATTATGCCTTTTGACATATTTTTCAAGCATTGGATCCTTCCTTCTTGATTGTGGGCTTGTTCCACTTGGTTCACCATGCTCAAAAGTTCTATTATGTTCTTTGGTCTGATACTCAGGTTCCACTCTCTAAGACTCAAGTGCCTCTATCTAAGACTCAGGTGTCTCTGTATGTGACTCAGTTCCCTTTGTCTGTGACTTGGTTTCTTCAGTCTGCGACTTGGTTTCCTCTACTAGAAGCTTGGTTTGCACAGGCTACAACTCAGGTTGAACTGTTTGAGAAGATGAATTCAATGGTTGATAGGTAAGTTGTCCAATCACAATTGATTGTGTCTTAGGTATAGTATCAGGTTCATAATACACAATTTTTTTGTAATCTTGAGGCTCTTTACTACTTTTTTCTTCACCTCTTTCTACAAACTCATCAATCCTTAAATGCACACATTCTATGACTTTATGACTAGAAATATTCAAACATTTATATGCTTTGCTTTTATAGGAGTAGCCTAGGAATATACCTTCATCACCGTTTACATAAAATTTTCCATTTATTGCTTCCTTCAAGATGTAACATTTACTTCCAAATACTTTGAAATAATGAACGTTGGGTTTATAGCCATACCATAATTCAAAAGGTGTCTTCACAGTAGCTTTCTTCAGTTGAACTTGGTTCAAGGTATGAATTGCAGTGTTGATGGCTTCCTTCCAGTATTTGGTAGAAACATTCTTTTCAATCATCAAGGTTCTTGCACAATCCATAATGGATTTGTTTCTTCTTTCTGATATGGATTACCTGGGGTAGATACTTGTCTTTTGATTCCTTTTTTATTGTAGAATTCATTGAATTCATTAGAAATGAATTCTCCTCCTCTGTCAGATCTTCAGCATTTAAGTTTCTTTCCTGTTTCTTTTTCAACTCTGGCTAGGTACCATTTTAATTTCTGAAAGGCTTCTAATTTTTCTATGAGAAATATAACAGTCATCATTCTGGAATGTGTTATGCCCTACATTTTGTAGGCAAAATGTTGGGTCCCCCTTCTTCTCTTTTTCTTTTTCCTTGGTTCCTTTTGTTTCCTTTGTTTTCCCTATAGGCTTTGCTCCTGTGAGGGTTGTTTTTCTTTTGCTTCTCATCTTCTTCTGCCTCTTGGACCTGGTCCTAGAGGTTGTTTGTTCTTTTGAGTCAGCTGGATCCCGGACTCCAGGATTCTTTGTCGTCATGTCTTCTTTCATGAGAAGATATGGCTGCATGGAATCCCTGGGCCCAGAGTCTGGAGGTTTGCTTGTTCCGGAGTTTGTGGAGGGAAAGCAACACATTTTTACCCTAAGGGTATAAAAGAAGTTACCTATAATTTTCACATTTACCATGATTAAACACTTAGAGCAATTAGAGCAATTTTAAGGCAATTAAGGTGATTTAAACAATGTTTTGCTCCCTGTGCTTAGTGGTTGATTAAACAATGATTTGTAGTGCTTGCTCGTGGTTGCTTGAAGCTTAATTTGTTGTAGAGAACCTCCTGTGCTCATCTTTCCTGCATTTCCCTATGTTTCTAGGTAGGCCTTCAGCTCTCTCCTCTCTGGTTTTTGGTTCTATTTATTGCTTGTCTATTGTAGTTTTTTTCTGTTTTGTCTTGGTTCCGTTTTCATTTTTCCATGTCTTTGTGCTAGCTTTTTTGTTGCCTCCCGTTGGTGGGTTGGCTATGCTAGAGGGTTGTCTTCCCTTTGTTCAGTTGTAGTTTAGCTGTAAAGGCTTTGTATATTTCATAGAATAGTATAAATGCCTCTGTATATTGTGTACAATCTATAAATTATGTAGCTTTCTGTACATGTTTGTATATATGTCTATTTTTATCCAGCCTGCGAGTCATGCTTCGGCCCTTGTATGCACTTTAGCTCTCTCTGTACATTCTTTGTATAATATGCACTCTGTCTAGTGGCGAGCTTGTTACACTCCATGCATCAGAAACCCCAAATGTGGAGCTCATCCGAGGAAGATGTCTGCCTAGTTTGAACTAAAAACCTTGCTAGTTTGAGCCATGGTAATTTTCTCTCTCCTTCGTCAAGTCAGTCTTAATTTTGGATTAAATTCCCATGTGAGAATTCAAGTCCAACCCAAGTGGAATTCATTTCCTCATGTATTTAGACAGTTGTCAGAGTTAATGTCATTACTCCAATTACTGCATGGCCACGTGACATTCCCACGTCACCCTAATACAACTCTTTTCTGGTCATTTTAGTAATGATTAGTTTTCCAAACTCTGGGTCCCAGGTCTTCATTTGGTCCTTATTTCATTCTTGTCACATGTCCTAGACTCCCGGAGGCCCGGGTAGAAGTTAAATTCCCTAAGTCATTCATATTATATGTATATCTTTCCATATTTTGATGTGAGTTAACAATTCTTTTTAGGAACAGATGTGATGCGGTGGTAGGATCTCTAGAATCTAGAATAATGTTTCATTTTGTATAAATACTGGCGGTCATCCTATTTTGTAGGTTGTCAGAGTTAAACTCACCAATCATGTTAGAGGCATCTGCATCATCCCCACCCAGGAGTCCAGAACTCGCTACTATCGCTGCCACCTGGGAAACTATCAGGACGAAGGCTGATAAGGCCCTAGAAAAACACCCATTAACAATGAAGTATCTGAAGGGAGATGCCATTGTGGGATCAAAGATTGATTCCAAACTTCAGTTGATCACTGATACCAGTGTCAGAATGTGGGCTGAAATGTAGGCCCTGGTAAAGATGATGTTCATTCAATGGATAGACAGAGATCCATTGGCCATCAATGTGGCCAACTCTGGGATCCTCAAAGTTTCTTGCTTCCCCTGCTTCGTGCAAGCCCCGAAGATCATTCTCACTTTGGCAGGATACTATAATATAGTTGTTTGTGATGTCATGCTCGCCGCCCTAGTTCTAATAGGTTACCCAATGCCTATGGTGTCTCTAGATGCCATGACTTTTTAGGTGGGACTGGGGATTCCCCAACTTGATGATGTGGCCGTTCTCACCCGGGCTCTGGCCTTGGAAGAATTTTTGAAGTTAGAACACATGGCCCAGTAGTATCTGAATAAAAAATGGCTTAAGGTGCTAAGGAAAGATTTCAAAAAGATGAAGCTAGAGATCCCCTGGATAGAATTTAAAGAAAGCATATAGATGGGGATCATTGCACTATGCAGGGTCTTTGGACAGCCCATGCCCAGGAATTCTCAGAATGGATGTACTATTTCTTGTTGGGCATCACCTCTGGTGGGACAAACTCTAATTGGGCCACTATTATTGCAAATCATGTGGACTCCCAACTTCTCCAAGTCACCAAGTCCTCCAAGTTCTATATGACATCTTATGTTTTGTTGAAACTAGCACAACAACGCCCCATGACCCGGGGATTACTTACAGCAGGTGTGCTTGGAACTGACATAGGCCAGAATGCTACATGGGATTATTTCCCATAGATACAATGGGAGGCTAGTTTCCTTAGCTTTTATCGAGTGAATGATGCCTTCATTTACTACAACCTCCTCACACCTACTCAGGATGCCAGATACCAGCTCTCCAAAGAAGTGATGGACTTGGTCATAACTTATGGCCATTATTACATTCAGTATCAACAACATACATACATTCAGGTGACTGACTTCTCTGGGAAACCCTATTTATTACCCAAAAATTGTGGGAATAAAATATTTATTTTAGAATATTCCAGGTAGATCCTGGAACTGCATGCCCTCTTCACAGTGAAGAAGGTGAAAAACCTCCCATTCCCAATCACTTATGGGAACTACTCTTGCAGTTTGGCCACAACAAAGGAGGCAGATAGTGAACTCAAAAGTCTGGGGCTCGAGGAGTTTTATCTAGAGTGGAAGAATTTTGATCTGCTAGGAAAAATAGTGACGACACTTCCCCAGGTATCAGACCCCCACGAGTTTCACATGGAAGATTTTTGGGAAGACTGCCAAGATGACTTCGAAGTCCAGAACTGGCATTTCGTTAGGATGACAATGGGAATGATGAAGAGGATCAAGATTCAAAAGTTCCTGGATGACTTTTTAGATACTGGGTCCATAGTGGACCCGCAATATAAAGAGAAAGGAGTAGATAAGATGACCCTCCCGCTGGTGGATTGGGATGCGCAGGAGGGCTCAAAAATAGAGGACCTCACCTACAACTTAATTGAATGCAGTCATGCATATTTCAAAAAGGCATGTCTGAAAAGTATGCGCAAAGTTGGCCCATTTGTGCGGGGTTCAACTTCCGGAGCCAGAACCTCCTCGCAGGGCAAGGATAGAGGAAAGAGGAAAATGGGGACACCGTCTCAAGTCCCATCCATGGTTCCCATAGTGGAACAAATGTAGCAAACTTTTGCAACATCCCAACAAATGAAAGAAATGTTAATCACCCAGTTGGCCACCCTGACTATTATGGTCAGACCTGTCTGCCCTTCCACTTCTCCTTCGCTTGTAGAACTAATAGTCTAAGTGGTAGGGACTAGAGTGGAGGAAGAGCGTGCAGCTATATCAGATACAAGGCCCCCATTGGTAACAATGAGGAAGAAGAAAAGAATAGCTGATCCTCAGTCAAAGGTGACTGAGGAGCTGGAGCTCGGGATGCCCAGCATCCCTAAAATATAGATTGTATCCTCAGAATCCCTGTAGCCAGACAATCAACCCAAAGATCCCCTCAAGACCTCCCCTCCACACGATGAGCTCGATGACATATTTGGGATAGATGAACTTGTGAACCTGCAGGGGGATATCGGGAAGGCAATAGAAGAGATAGCTGCCCAGGAGGAAGTTGTGATTCCTGCTGAAAAGGAGACCATGGATAAAGAAGCTGTCATGGAGCAGGAAGGTAGGGAAGAAGGGGAGAGGGAAAAAGAATAGATAAATTTCTCCAACGTACCAGAGATATAGCTCCTAAAGACCAACACCGTAGAGGAAAGGCAAGTGTAGAATGATCAATTGGCATCTGCTAAGAGAACCAGACCTATGGGAGCAACCATAATCTCAGCCACCATGCTTCAGATGTTGCCTCCTACCCCAAAGAGGGTAACCTTTGACGAGGTGATCATAGCAGAAAAAATGCTAAATATTGGCCTGACACCTCTGCCACCTCCAGAAAATACACCAACGGAGGAGAATATTTTGGCAGAAGAGGTCGATGAAGAACAACAGCAACGACAGCAAGGTGAGGGGCAGAATCTCAAGGATACAAATGTCAAATCTAACGCTGCTAAGGATGTGGACACTGAGGTAGATGATACTAATGCCACTAAGGTGGATAATATAGGTGGTCAAAAGAGTCTGAAGAGACTCAAAACATCAGGGACGCGCAATGAAACCCTAGAGGGGATTTACAGGATCAAACTCTGGCAGTAAGGCCGCCCCTGTCCCCACCACAATGGTTGGTGGATTCAAGAAAAAGGAAGGCCCCAACACCATCCAAGGCCCATGTCTCTTTGGCAGAGATGAAGGCACAAGCATAGAATCCCCTTAAGGAAAAGAAAGCCCAGACAGTCCATACCCTCTGGACAAGGCCAGGCGGAGACATAGTTGTGGTAGTCGCAACACCTCCCCCAGAAGCAGATGAAACAACAACAAAGGCTGAAGATTATTCAATCATGGAGATATCTCTGGGGAAGAGGGGAAAGCAGGGTGAATTGGACCTGCTAAAAGAAGTAACCAAGGCAGTAGAAGCCCGCTATAAGAAGGAAGCCCAGAAATTCAAAGAGAAGGAAAAGAACACAAATCTGATTGGGCTATTGACAAAGCTTGCGCAGCCCATCACTCTCATTCCCCAAGAATCTTCCACATCTGGGGCACCGCTCCCACAGGGTGACATAGATGTGCTAAGGAGTATGAAAAAGAAAGTGGAATAGCTTGATGACTAGGTGGCTGAACAGGTGGGAAACATTCGTTGTTTCCTAGTGACAACACTCCTGGACATGTATGCCACCAACAACATTGTACAATAGGTCAAAAATACCATTACCATCTGGGAGGGAGAAACTGAGCAATATAAGGCTTGGATGGATGAGTTGGGAGAACTCTTGAGTCTCAGGGAAGAGATTTTTATCAAGACTAGAATTTTGGGAGAGGAGTCCTTCGACTTTGTCTGGACCCTGCACTCCAGACTTGATCTCACATTGGAGATAATCAAGAAACTAGTAGGGGCCTTGCGGGAAAATTTATTGGAGGTAGATTATTCTTTAAATTTATACAAGACATTTATTTCAAGGGTTTCAAGAGTTGATCCCTTCAGTACTGAAACATGTACTCAAGAGGAGTATGTCGTGGGGAAGTTTAAGGAGATAATGGAGTCTTGATACCAATCCCCGGAGGGAATGGATGGAGCAAAAATGTCACATATATCACACATGGTGCTCTGGGGTCACGACATGGCAAAAATGGCCATAGAATTCAAGGCAAATACTCCAGATCTGGGTGAACAGGTGGAGGCGGCCAAATACCGTCGGGCTGGCCTCAAGGACATTGATGAGGATGGAATCATCCAGCTCCTGGAAACATTCAAAAATAATAAGGAGAAATACTGTACTCTGGATTACTGAGATACTCATCCATAGTATTTTTGTATTTATTATTCTTTGAGCGTAAGCTCTCAGATCCCAGAGCTCCAGATCCATAGTTTTGCATTTTTTTGATGAGCTGCGTCTAGGTTCTCTGGAGCCGACCAGTCATTTTAAGGTAGTTAATAAGGGTATCAGAGAGTAGGTGACCCCAGCAAGGCATGTCAACTCGAGGGATGGTTCTGACAGGTGGTCTTCCCAAGGCACCAGTCTAGCATAACACCTAGCACATCGGAGATAGTGAGCCACTTTTATATTGATGAGGCGTATAGCCTCGATCCCTGGGGGATCAAATTTCTTCTATTCTCCCTCTGGCTCTCTTCTCAAGGAAAATTCTTCCATACCTCTTTTCTTGTCTTATTCTTCTGACATGTTGGGCCTCTGCTCTCTTCGAGGTTGTTGTAATGTGGTGCAGGTAGTACCGGCCACTGAAAAATGTATTTTATTGTTGAGTGTAAAGTTAAGTTAGGTTAGTTTTAGGGAAAACATCTGTGTATAAATAAAAAGTCTGACCTCATTCCAAGGGTTGGTAGAATTGATGATTTTGCAGTCCATAGCTATAACATTTTAGCATTTTATTTCTTGTAGTTGCAGAGCTCAATGCTCCTTAGTTCTTAGAAGTTCTCAGTAGATAGATGCTCCCTTGGAGCCATTATTGTACGCACCAATGATGTTGGAAAACCATTAATGAAGAAGGAAGGATTTTTGCAATGATGTTGTTGGTCTTCTGATCTCTGAGTTAATACTCTTTTGTGTTTTATGTTTCTGATGTCCCTTTCTCTGATGTTTTTAAGTAGATTAACGACCTTCTTTTCCCCTTGCTATTGAATATGTATGAACTGATGGTTTTGTATGCATTCAATATTTAATGTAACATGTTAGAGCATGTTTGATGTTTTAAATGTGTTTACATAACTATAGGTAGAATGGAATACTTCTAACCCTGGCCTATTTTTTGAATTTTCTTTGATAATCTAAATGCTTGCATGAAACCCCAACCTAACTAAATCCCCAGAGAAGATGAGCCAAGATTACCAGCTATCCCCCCGAACAAAACAATCACACTCCCAACTAAGCTCTTGCATCATCGAGACCCGACTCTCACGTGCTTGAAGGCCCAGAGAATTTATTCCCCGAACAACCTTTACAGGCGAAGTTGGCTAGTACCCCGGTACCCGGTGATAACTTACACTCTGTTGGTGGACCAGTCACAAAGTCCTGTCAACAGAATGATCATCAACAAATAGAATGAAATACTTCTCACATGTGTAACTTGTTGTTCCAATTGGTCCACATAAATCAGTATGTACCAATTCTAAAACTTCTTTTGTATTGTAATTCTTTCTCTTGAAGCTAGTTTTTCCCATCTTCCCAATTTGACATTGTTTACATATTGCTAATTTAGGTTTCTTTAGAATAGGAATTCATCTTACTCTTTTGTTCTTGCTTGTGTTAACCAGGTTATCAAATTTCACATGACATAACCTTTTGTGCCGTAATGAGCTTTCTTCTACTTGTGTAATAAAATATGAACTTTCATTGACATCAAGATAAAATAGATTGCCTTTTTTTTGTCTGCTAGTTCCAACTAGGTTTCTCTTACCATCCTGGAGCTTGGCCTTACCATTCATGAATTCTACCTTGAAACCAATGTTATTCAACTGTGCCACACTTAGTATATTGCACCTTATTCCTTCAACCCAATAATAATTATCACATTTGATTCCTTCTGTTAAAGAAATACAACCTTTACCTTTCACATAGCACGCTTCATCATTCCCAAAACTCACACTCCCACCATCATAGTGCTCGAGATGTTCAACTTTGGTTTTATCACCATCCATGTGGTGAGAACAACCACTATCAATTATCCAAGTGTCATTCTTGCTAATATGAGAATATAGTGTTGTCTTTTCATTATCTTCATTATTTGACTCATCCTTAATAGCAATATAAACCATTTCATCATCATCTTCATCATTATCAGAATCTTTAGCAATATAACAAGATTTCTTACCTTTCTCTTCCTTGTTTGGACACTTACCAGCAATGTGACCAACTGCATCACATGGAAAGCAAATTAATGGTATTCTTCCTTTGTATCATCCTTTTCCTTTTGCATCTCTCCTTTCAAGTAATGCTTCAATGATTTCCTGATCTTCATCATCTGATTCATCATCACTATCACTGTCAATCTATTTTCCTTTCATCTTTCCAAGGTTTAATTAGATTTGAATGCAGACTCAAAATTGCTAAGATTAGGAGAGTAATTGTCAAATTTATCCAACTCAAAGGTTGTAAGTCTTCCAACCAATCCATCTAGAGTTATACCATTACTGTATCTCATCTCTTGAATAGTTGAAACTCTAATTGCATAGATAGGAAGTAAAGTTCTCAATACCTTACTAACCATTGTTATGTCTTCAATTACTCCACTGGAAGCTCTGATGGCACTGACACTTTTCTTAATTCTTTCACTGTATTTTGTAATGTCCTCTCTTTCTTTCATTTTCATCTGATCAAATTGACCTCGGAGACTTTCTGCTTTGGCTCTTTTTACATTGACATCTCCTCCATGAATATCATGCAGTTTGTTCCACATATCAAAGGTAGAATGACAGTCCTTGACTTCATAAAATTTAGAACAGCTAAGTGCAGAGGCTATATCAATCATCATTATGGTATGATGCTTCATGTCTATCATCTAATCCACAATCAAAAGTCTCGGTAGTTCCACATACCTATGGTCCAAGAGTTGCAAACCCGTATCTCCAATGGTAGATAGATGTATCCTCATCAAATCTTTCCATGCAGAAAAATTATCTTTGTTAAGGTTAGGGATCTCCCTTCTGTAAGACATCTCTGATCTTTAGCTTAGGCCTTGAAACCTTCCCTGTAAGAACTTGCAGCTCTGATACCAATTGTTGGAAATGAGTTGAGTAACTGAGAGGGGAGGGGTGAATCATTTACTACAAAAACAAATCCAAGTCCCTTAGATGTCTTAAACAAATTTGTCATTGTTGCTCGATTAACATAGATATTCTACTGTCACTTATTTAACATAGCAAATCTTAAGATAGTAACTGTGATTATTCTTTAGTAATCAATAGCAGAAAAATAAACCATAAAGAAAATGAAATGTACACAAATAACACCAACATTTAATGTGGAAACCCAATATGGGAAAAACCACCAATTGCAACTAGTCATTGTTTCTCACTCTTCTGAAGTGAGCCCTGTTAGGAGCCAACCTTGTTAAAGGTTACAATAACACACTGTTAGGTGTGACCCTATTAGAGGATTTAATCACCCTATAAGGAGTGGCCTTGTTAGAGGTTTTCTAACACTTCAATGTAGAAATGTCACCTTGTGAGAGGATTTACAAAAGACTATTAAGTCTACTCTGTTAAGATATTTTGATCACTGCTACAATTCTTAGAAAGTAACAATGGATTGACCTATTTTGAAAAGCAATAGTCTTTGCTGATTTAGATCTATGTTCTAGATTTAATTACTTGATCCTCATTGATCAGATATTCTATTGTAGTTCTCTATTTTTTGTCTTCAATCAGAATCCCATCTGATTTTGCCTTCACTCTTCATGTCATAAAAATATCTTTTTCACTTTTTCTTCATCCATCCTTCAATCCAAACTTGACCTTATATATATATATATGATAAGCCTAGTCAAGTCAGCCTTAATATCCTTCCAAAAAAATAATAAAACTCATGTTTGTTGGCTGCATATAACCAAATATCCATAAAATATAAACTACTATTATTCAGCTGACACTAACTGTTTAAATCGGTCAACACTAAAACCTTTCAATGCCCGACCAACACTATAATGCCCGAGTGAACTCGGTTAGAACTGAAAATCACTTTGGTCCTCTTCAATGCCCGAGAGTGTTTGGCATGAACTAACTGTGCTCGGATAGGATTAAACATTTGTATAAACATCACTATACTTGTGTAAACATCAATGAAAACACACAATTGAATAATTGTCATCAACAAGGTACACTAAAATAGACTGCCAATAAACACTATATGATGAAGAATGTACAAACACATATTAAGGATGGTGTCATTGAAGGAACACTCACTTGACAAAGGTAGATGGAAAACAAGGTAAACATCAATCCCCCCATGGCACTTTATAATATAGGGCAAGTACAATCAAGCATAAAATGTGCAGGATCCCAAACATGCATCAGATGGCACATTATCTTAGTGTGTTTGCGAGAAATGCTATAGAAAAATATGTATACACTATTCAGAAAAAAGAAATGATCCCAGGACCTGAAACATCCAAGATATCCACTAGAATGCCATAAAGAAAAAAACTAAATAAAAGATACATGTAGTAAATTCTAGGTGGGGGACCCATAGAAAAAGAAAGGAGAACAAAACCATATTTCTGACGCCATGCAGAAGTCAAAAAACATAGTCCCGTTGAGCAAGATATAGTGACCAGAGCGCAAAATAAAACCCTAATTTTTACAGGAAGAAAACCCTACAAGACAGAAAAATCAGATAACCAGACTAGCAAAATCAGATCAACCTCGGAACCAGCTTTCTGTCAATATCTTGTTTTGCGAGAAATGCCTCCATTTGCTCAAGATATGAGCAAAACACCACAAGGTTCTCATTATGAAAAAATGGGCAAGTTGTATGACGGGTTGGTGGCCATCAAAATTAACCTAGAACTCAGACCTACGACTGCTGACATCAGTGGCACAAAAACTGAGGTGGCATGAAAATTGAGGCAGATTTTTTCCCCTATTTTTTTACATGCAAAAATTGGAAAAAAATCATTTTCTCTCTCCTCTATACAACACTGGGCATGGATTTCAAGGCGGTGTCAAAATCAAGGCAACACAGAAATCAAGGTGGCATCAAAATTGAGGTGGATTTTTGCCTCGTAAAATGTCCCAAGGGCCGTGCATGCAAAAATAGGGCCCAAATTTCAATTTTGTCCAAATAGATATGCCTTATATGAATACGAGGGTTTTGGGGCATTCTGGATGCAACCCAGATGTCAATTTTTTCCCAAAATGCTCCAAAAAATAAATCCTCCCAAAATCCACTAAAATCTTAGAGGAAAAACTTGAAACCCTCGGAGTTCCAAAAAACTTCAAAAACTCAGGAACGAGCAACAACAACAAGGCTTTGATACCATGTTAGAATTCAAAGAATTCATAAGCCAAGATCATATGCATGCAAAATAACCTGTCCAAAAGCAAAGCTTGGAGACAAAAAAGTTCTGAAAGACAAAATATTCATGTATAGAGGGAATACAAAATACAAAGAGATCAAACCTTATGAAGGTGATCGAAACCCTAAAAGAGAAACTGTAAAGGGGAAAAATCTAGGTTGCATAGTAATAATTAATAACAGAATTAATTGTTATATGCCTAAAGTTTAGCTTAAGTGAAATAGAGATAATAAGTGGAATCACTTTATTACTCTAAAATTTAATTTAGTATAGGGGTTAATTTGATATTCCCACATGTGCTTTAGTTTTTTTATCCATCTAACTTGTTGCAGGAAAACATGTTTGTCACATAATTATGGAGCGTACAATAATCATTGAACATCAATTTAAATACATATTATTTACATAAGGATTATAATTACACTTAGACATAAGGATATCGTCAATGTTAGAGTTACAAGTTGTTCATTTAGATAAAGGGTTAGAGTTACAAGTAGGGTTAGGGTTTACTATTTAAAATTATAGTTTAAATGAAGTTATTATTTTTCCCTAAGTTATTAGTGATGCAATCACTCTTACTTTTTTTAGAGGGTTATAGTTAGGATAAGCACCAAAATTGAGGTTAGGTTAATGTTAAAGTTACAATTAGAGTAAAGGTATATATTAAATGTTATTAAGTGTTATAATTTTTATGAGATAATTAACAAAAATTAGTTTGAATAGATATTTGAAACATAAATATCCAGATTAATATTGAATTTTGAAGTTTGAAAGTAATCATTTACAATGTAAACATTATTTACAAATTAGATTGATTATCAATTGGATTTTACGAAGTAAAAGGAGTTTATTTTATTATCAAATAAGGTAGATAAATTTAAAATTGATGACATGATTTTTTTTCTTTGTGGAAATATAGTACATCAACTTATTTCTAAAGCTTTTAATTTTTTTTCTTCATCTTTTCTATTTGCAAGTTGTTTTTCCATCTTGATTTTTTAATAACAATCATATGTGAAGGGTGGAATTATTCTTGGTCCCTCTAAAGAATTTACACGAGATATGGCAACAAATGTCATTCTTGTTCTTTTAGTTGGTCTAATATCAACAATGATTTTACAAGTGTCAAACCTTATGATTTGTGTATTATCAAGGCCCAAGCCAATCTTAATGGTATTTGTATTGTAGAATCTCTTTTTCTTGCACTAATATGAACTTTTATATATTTTGATCGTCAAATGGTAGTTTAGAGTAACTATCAAACTTAACCATTACATATGTTGGTAGTTTTGGTGGCATGCTTCCAAGTTTGTAGACAATATTTTGAATATATCCTAAATTACCATTTACAAGACCCACTTCTATCCATAGATTTGAATTTAACACCACTCTTGCATTCTTACTAATCAATAATTCCATGTCAAGCTTGTCATGAGAACTTCCCTTAGATAAATTAGTAGTTCCAAATTTTGTTGCAATACTAGGTGTAACATGTTCTTTAAGATATTTTTTTTCCTATTGATATTTTGAACATTATCATTTATGGAGAATAAATAAACATTGTTCTCAAATTCTTCATTGATTGTCATAGTGATGTTAGTTTTTGTTCTTGACATTAACAATTTCCAATTATCAATTCTAGGCTCTTCTTTGTCAAGTTTGTCAATTGTTGACAAAATTGCTTTGTTGAATGTCTTCTCCAAATTCTCTAAATAATTTTTCTAAGGTAACTAAAGTTCTGAATTCTTCCCGCAAAACCTTTTCTCGACTATTTCTTTCATATGCTAGTCTGTCTCTAACACGACCGGGCTTTATTTTCTCTTTAAGAAACAAATTTCCTCTAACTATGACAATATTTACAAGACGTCATTAAATATGTTAAAAAAAGATATAAAACTCAATTTAAATATATTTTAAATCAAACAAAATCAAAACACCAACAAAATGTTAAAAATAGATGTCATCTCGTGACACAAAATACTGATATTTGAAATAGCAGAACACAAATGTTTCTTCCAAGAACAATTAGAACATTTAAATCTGATGAATTAATTTCCTTAGTTTAAATATGGGGAACGAGGGCTGGAAAAGAGAGAAAATTAATTTTGGAGATGAAAGAGAAAGTAAACAAAGGCCAATCAATGACTGATGGAAAAGAGGAAAAGACACTATTTAAGTGGAGGCAAAAAACCTCAAACTATTCTTTGCAAAAAAATTTAATCAGACAATGTAATTCATTGTAATAATTCTTTTTACTGGGTTTCTGGATTCAAAAAATAAATAAAGGGGATGTCAAGGTCAATACTGCTACAGGCGACAATGCATTGGTGCCATGTAATCTTAGGAAAAGCCGCCAATATGTTACTCCCTTTTTATTTCTTGTTCGGCCTACTAAATTAGTTTGAATGAATGGTTTTAAATTGAATCTGCGAGAAAGGTAACATGGTGTCCTACTATGTTTCAATGTACCTAAAAATATGAGTTCACAAAATAAGAAATATTTTTGCAATGCAATAGTTATGGTTATGGAGATGGAATGATTCTACATGATTGCAACTTGATATTGGTGCCAACAATTTTGCATCTTAAATATTTTCCATCACTTCTAAAGCAATCGACATGCCAAACAATTTCGTGTGAATGGGATTAAATACAAAAAAAAGAGTAATTTCATTTTATAAACATATGATTTAGTAATTTATAGATATGAACATTGAGAATTTTAAATGCAATCCAAAATTTATGGAGATGTTTTTGTTGACACAAATTGCTCACTTCTATGTGTTGTGACTGTAGGAAGCCTCTCAGTTTAACAAATGCATCTTAGTAAGATATTATATTATTTAATTAATAATTATTTAGTTTTCAAATGTAAATATTGTTTGTAATAATTTATGGTGGAAAATGTTATATATTTATCTTTAAGGTACAAATATTGAAAAGGCAATCTTGTTCATTTTGATTGAAGTTTTAGAGATGAATATATTAATTATTAGTTCCTAGGTAAACTTATGCATCTGTTGAGATGCAAATTTTTTAATTTCACTAATCAACCACCCAATCAAAACAGACTATTAAATTTTATTAGACACAAACATTATAACTAATGATTAATTATTTTTCAATAATTTAAAATTTTGATTTTTTTGATTTGTCATTGGTTAGAGGAAGTAGGAAAATCATTTTTTTCTGGAAAAAATACAAACTTATGAACATTATAACAATCGAATAAATTAAAATATTTCTTTTGGTGATTCTTGAAGTTTCTTTATAACATTGCTTTCATAGGCAATTTATGGAAGTTACTTTACAATTTTACTTTCGCCGACGATTTCTAGAAGTTTCTTACAAGAGACTGCCCATTTGATTGCTTGAATTATTTCATGCTTACTTTGTCCACATTGTTGCAAGAAGATATAACCCTCATGTAATGGGTTGCCTCCAAAGGTACCACTTCCTCTACTGCACACAACACTACTGCTGCTACAATGGAAGATGGTTTGTACTCTACCATATCTTCCACTGAAACACAACATGGGCAAAGATATCATAAATGATATATCTTTAACTCAAATTGATCTATTATTTTTACAACCTCTTAAATATATCTGCAATTAATGTGATGAGTTCGATCTATTTTTGATAATATCTAATTACGATTTTAGTGTATGCATCAATATCACTATGTTTTGATTTCAAATGTCAAACAAACCAGGTCGATTTATGTAAAAAATAAACAAACATAAGAGTTACAAGACTTTTAATACAAAACATAGCAATGTGCATGGATTTGAGATACGTTTGACAATGTTAAGAATTAGCTCAATAGTCCTTTCAATCACAAGTGTGGTAGTGGCATTATTTTTTCCAATAACTTAGAGATGAAGTAATCCACAAAGGGAAATGGTGTAACATAACACATTCTCCATTGCAGTGTGCTCAAAACCAAAAGCTCCATTCTTTAAATAGAATGTGTATCAAACATGAAGCTTGCATCCTCCCTTTACATATCACAAGAAAAATCATTATATGTCTCCTCCACATTTACATGTTCTCACAAATTCCATCTATGTGTTTGATCCTTTAGAGGCTTGTTTTTCACCTGCAAATCTTGAAGCAGTGGAACATGAATGTCTATCATCTTAGTTGTGTGACATCCTAAAAACTTAGAAATAACTTTACAAAATATTGAAAACCTTTCCTAAATGAAAGTACCTCATCAAATGATTCAAAAATGTTGATACGTGGTTAGTGAATAGTACAAACTACTATTAGTCATGTATCTACAGTATTCAAACTTTGCAGCAGAACGAGTATCTAAACCAGAAGTTGGGTATCCATAAATATAAAGAAATGATTTTTAACAAGCTCTGTCACTATTGTTATCCTTTTTCATTGCTTAGTAGATGAGCCACTAACATTTGGGATGTCCACAAGGGAATCTTTCAAGTTATTTAGTTAAACTAACTCCATGAATTCATTGACAAAGTCTCGGGGAAAATAAAAGATTGTCCTTTATTATCATCAAAGAGAAAATAAAAGGAACCGTAAATTTTTTTCTTAGGGTTACAAAAGCAATAGTGTAGTAGTGAATGAGTGAAAAATGAAGTACCTAGGTATGTGCAAGATCATGCTATGCCAAAAACTAGCAATGTGAAAAATCCTCTTTTCACTCGTCCAAAAATGCACTTAAAAGCATGTCAAGATGACTTTTTAGTAGGCATGGGTGTCAATACACATAACCAAACCAAAAGACAAAGCACAATCCTAATCAGATATCTAATATAAATTGGATATCTTATATTATCAGATATCCAATATTATCGAATTTATTAGATGTCTATTTTTTTACAGTAAAACTAATTTAAGTTTATGAGTTGCATTTCTCAGTTTTCACTGTGAAAACATCAAGAAATACAACCAAGGATTATCTCATATCAGATAGAGGATTGCATATACGTTACTGCAACTATAAAAAAATTTCCAATTTAAATAGGTATGTTCAATCCCCCACCTCCGAACAATCTGCAACCACCTGAAATCAATCCCCCGCCTCCAGAAGACCAACCAATCTAAAAGCCTCGACCTTTAGAGGATCTTATAAGAGAAAATCTAAATCGGCTTAGAGGCTTTCAGAATGCATATGCCAATATCTCCACATTGCGCCCCATGTTTTCCACCTTGAACTTCATTATGGAAATCATGGAGAAACTTACAGAGAAACATAATGTAAGTAATAACTGAGAGGGGGGGTGAATCAGTGGGCTCAAAGATTTATCCAATTTAAACTTTAATCCACCAATCAATACTTCTCAAATTATTAAGTCCCAACAAGATGCATGCCTTTGAAATATTTGAAACAAATAACTGTCTGTCAGTTTACCTTGTCTGTCTTGTTT
>MU224402.1:106984-143083 GCA_018584345.1 Thuja plicata
TATATATATATATATATATATATTCATTTCTAGTTATTTTATCTTTGTCATGTGTTCTATGTATGTATTAATTCTATATTATATCATTGGCATGCATTGTATTTATGCATGTATGTTCATTTTCATATTATATCTTTTTCATGCGTTGTATGTATGTATTATTTCCATATTACATCTTTGTCATGTGTTGTATGTATGTATGTTCATTTCCATATTATATCTTTGTCATGTGTTGCCATGTGTAATAGACCTAATATTTTCCAAATAAATACCCCCAAAATATTTTTTCCAACCAAAGTAATAGGCTATTAGGCGTAATAGACCGTAATTGAGCTAATAGACTCCAAATTTGCATACACTAACTTGACTTCCTTATAGGGTAACTAGTGCAGGAACGCCTAATATACAAATATACCAGAAGGTCAAAAGTCAAAATATGAATAATTGTGATTAATTTGTTGTAATAAGGTCACTTCTGATGTATTTAAGTCATTTTGAGTCCATTGGATCAAAGATGTAAGTCCATTTGTAAAATATGTCATATTTGTCCATTCAGGACCTACATTGGTCAAATGGTCAAAATGATGTAAAAACACCCATGAAGATGTTAGTAATAACTAAGAGGGGGGTGAATTAGTGGCCTCAAAATTAATCCTTAAATCAACCCTTTAAAACTTAGTACCACAAAATTATACCTCTAGTTATCTTCAGTCCTACAAGATGATTTCCTTGAAATGGTTATATCAAATTACTACTTGTCGGAATTCTTTGTAAAACCTTCTACTGTATGTTTACCGATAATTAGTCATCTATTTACCAAAACACAGTAATTAACTAGTGTATACCGATCAATCTAGATTTACTTATGTGAAATGAAAAAAAATAAAGTAATGACTCATAAACACATGACACATGGATTTTTAACGTGGAAACCCTGTTAAGGGAAAAACCACTAGGACCGGTACCCCAAATTTTCACTCTTCTAAAGTGAACTCGGTTAAGAGCCAACCCTGTTAAAGGCTACAAACACACTGTTAGGTGTGACCTTGTTAGGGGATTTAAATGAATAGTTTTTCACTTAGTATCTGGCATCTAATGCTACCATCCTTCATCAAATACTCTCTTGGCCTGTCAATAGGTATCGGGCATATCCAATGCTACTTTGTATGATTAAACTTTTTGATACTCCTTGAGATGTATCTCAATTAGAAAAGACTTTTAAGTCCCGCTTGGTTAAGAGACTTGATGCTTCAGTGGTTAAACTAAAATAGTAAATTGATTTGTTCACATATACAACTTGAATTGCATATTTTTAGATCTATTGTAAGTGCATTACCTTTCTGATCAATATTATCAATTTAATACCTTTGATCCACACTGCTCTACTCTATGATGTTGTATCACTGTTCGTCGGTGTCTATATAATTTAGATCTTTCCTTAGCTTGATTGATCAGGTCTGAATGAAGACTTTCTTCTCCTTCAGAATCTCTTTAGCATCTATTCTCTTCTCACTCCCTTTATTCATATTGAATAAGCTTGTATCTTATATAGACATGATTTCACCATTTCCTGGCTTTCTTGATCTTGGTGTGATCCACAATTCTCGCCAATTAGATTTAAAGAAAAACTCTTGATTTATCTCGTAGAGATCTTCTTGCCAACTGGACTAAGTAGCTTTAAATCCTTTACTTATCTCTGGCTTTATCTTGTTGATTAAAACAATGATAAGTACTAGTTAAGTCTATTTTTAGCTCTTGACAGCTAAGCATTTTGTCATTTATAGACTCTTTGTTCTGTCGGTCAATACTTTAATTAGTCATCGGTGACAACTAACTATTTCATCGATGTGACTTTATTTGTCTTTGGGATCTTCATCCATCGGGAAATACTGTAATTCTGTCTGTCGGGTTACACTGTGCTTTTTCTCATCGTGTAACACTATGACTTTTCTCATCTGTAATGTTGTGCTTTTGCTCATCGGGTATCACTGTGACTTTGCTCTCGTTGGTTTACTCTATCCATCGGTGTATACAGTCACTTTGTGAATACTTAACTTTTATGCATTACTGATAGCATAGCCTTTGACTCATTGGTTCTTTGAAGTCTTTAGCAGTATGTTCATGACCATACAGATTATATCAAGTTGACATCAATGAAAATACAATACATTAATTGATTTAATGCCTTGCATTAACTTTCTTTGTCTTGATGATCATCAACTTAACATCTTCAAACATTCAATCAGTTATAGTTCATCAATCTCTCCCTTTGGTATTGATGGGAACACACTACATTATCACACTATATTATCACTAATACAATATGAAATATAACATTGAATTTCATCAAACTACCAATTCTTATGTACTATAATGGATATAAATATTTGGTCCTCGGTAAGCTTATGTGAGCTTAGATTTGATTCTTGCAGCTCTCTTTCTGTCTTCAATCCCTTCACTAGATAGATGTAGAATCTTTCTTCTTCTGATGTGATGTGTTATTTTCCTATGTCAAACTCTCTCCCTTTGACTGTTCTTTTCTTTTGATGTCTCTTTGCTCTCTTGTCAGCAATCTCTCCCTTTGTATGTACTCTCCCTTTCTGATTACATCTCTCCCTTTGGATAATGTGATGATGGATAGAATAATCTCTCCCTAATTTGATAATGGATATAATCTCTCCCTTTGACAGCAATGCCAAACAAATATTTGACATTAATGCCAAACAATCCTTTCTATCCATAATATACTCTTTGAGTTTCCTAATCCATTAGCAATACAATAACTCTAGTGCTTGGAGTACATAAATACCTTGTTGTGTATAGATGTATCTTTGAATTCCATTTCTCTGCTTGCATCAACATGACTGATATTCTGATAATATTTAGGCTGATGCAGCCTTCTAGTCATCTTACTAACCAGTAGACAAGGTTCTGAACCCTAGTCCCTTTCTCAAGTACTCAAATGCATCCTTGGGGAGTGGCTTGGTGAATATATCAGCTAATTTTTCCTTTCATTGCACATACTCAAGTATGACCTCCTTTGACTAAACTTGTTCTCTTAAATAATGATACTTGATAGCAATATGCTTTGTTTTAGCATGCATGAATGGATTCTTGGAAATTGCACTTGTATTATCAGATAATTACTGGTTCAAGAATTTTCATATGCATACCTTTCAGTAACTATTTGATGCATGCAATATTTAAGCAGTTTGCAGCAGCAGCAACATACTCTGCTTCTACAATAGACTGAGAGATGCATCCTTGCTTCTTGTTGATCCATGTGACATGTCTATCACCCATAAAGAATGCTCCTCCAAATGTGCTCTTTCGATCATCAATGTTTCCAGTCCAATCAGCGTCGGTAACGACCTTAAGTTCAAATTTTCCTTCTCTTCTATACCATAAGCCATATTCCTTGGTATTCTTCAGATATCTTAGGATTCTTTTCATAGTAGTCATATGTGATTCTCTGGGATTAGCAGAAAATCTTGCATCTATTCCTATTGCATGTGCAATATCTGGTCTAGTATGTACAACATACATGATTTTGCCAATCATTGATCTATACAAAGTCTGATTTACCTTAGGTGACTCATCCTCCTTTTTCATCTTACATCTAGTTGCCATTGGTGTTCCAACTGGCTTGTAATCTTCCATCTTGAATATTTTCAGCACTTCCTTGATGTATTTGGATTATGTAATGAAAATACCTTCATCTTGTTGCATGATCTATAGATCAAGAAAGAACTTGATCTCTCCAAACATAGATATCTCAAACTCTTTGCTCATTTAATTTGCAAATGATTTGCATAGCATATCATTGTCTCCAAATATGATGTCATCAACAAATATTTTAGCAATCAAAATGTTAGCATCAGTATCTTCCTTCAAATAAAGATTACTGTTTTCACTAGTTCTTACAAATCCAATACTTATGAGAGAGGAATGAATTCTTTCATACCAGGATCGGGGTGCTTGTTTCAATCTATATAAGGCTTTGTGTAGTCTACATACCATGTTCCTCTTTTCTAGATCAACAAACCCTTTTGGTTGTTCAATGTATACCTCTTCCTCAAGTATTCCATTTAGGAATGCAGACTTGACATCCATTTGGTATACCTTGAATCCTTTGAATGCAGCATAAGCAAGTAATATTATCACTCCTTCTAGCCTAGAAATGGGTGCAAAGGTCTCTTCATAGTCAATCCCTTCTTCTTTTGCATACCCCTTGCATTCTAGTCTTGCTTTGTTTATGGTGAATTCTCCATTCTCATTCAGTTTATTCCTGAATATCCATTTTGTACTGATGACATTCTTGTCATCTGGTCTTGGTACAAGTGTCCATGTCTTTTTTTTCTCAATCTGCTCAATTTCTTCATTCATAGCACTAATCCATTCTTCATTATCAAGTGCATCATTGACATATATTGGCTCAAAATCACAAATTAGACATCTTGTGTTTAGAGACTTACTTATGGTTCTCATACCATCCTTCTTGTCTCCAATGATCTGGTTCTCTAGATGGTTTCTTCTGACATATCTAGAAAGTACAGGTTCAGTTCTTTGTCTATCATCTTGATCATCATTTTTTATGAACTCCATCACTTGGTACATCATCTTGAGCAATATCCTGATTTTCGGTATTTGCAGCCTAATGCTCGGGTGCAATGTTTTGTTTCTCGGGAGCATTACATTGTTGTTCGAGTAGAGTGTCAAGTTCTTAATTGTAAACAAACCTGTTGTAGTCCTCTATTTATTTTGTGCTTTCCTTTTCATTCTTCTCTGCAAATTCATCTATCTTTACAATTGCACTTTCAATAATTTTGTTAGATCCTTTATTGAGACATTTATAAGCCTTGCTCTTGGTGGAATACCCTAAAAAGATTCCTTCATCACTTTTGGAGTCAAGCTTTCCATTTCTATCATCTCTTAAGATATAACATTGACTACCAAAGATATTGAAGTAACTTACTTTGGGTGTGTAACCATACCATAGCTCATAGGGTGTCTTCTTGGTGTCTTTCTTCAATTATACTTTGTTCAATGTGTAAACAAAAGTACTGACAGCTTCCCTCTAGAAGATTTGGGTGATTCCTTTCTCTATCATCAGTGTCCTTGCACAATCAACAATGGATCTGTTCCTTCGTTCAGTAATTCCATTTTTTTGTGTTGTTCTCAGTGTAGAGACCTATCTTTTGATTCCATGCTCATTGCAAAAGTTAGTGAATTCATCTGAAATAAATTCCCCTCCTCTATATGATCTTAAGCATTTCAATTCCTTACCACTTTTTTTTCTACCATTGCTTTGTACCATTTAAACATCTTAAATGCTTCTGATTTATCTTTTAGAAACATAATTGTCATCATTCTAGAGTAATCATCAACAAAGAGAATAAAATATCTATCACCATAGTAACTCTTTGTCCTTTTTCTTTTGAAACTAGACTTTGTCATCTTACCTTTTTGACAATTTTTGCACATGATATTGTCGGGCTTAGTCATCGTCGGTAAGCCTCTTACATTTCTCTTTCTACTTATCTTTATCATGTTTTCAAGGTTTACATGACATAATATTTTATGCCACAACCATATGTCTTCATTTCTAGCCATTAAGCAAGTGGTGTCAGTATCATTCAGACAGAATAAGTTACCTTTTGTCTGCTCACCAGTACCAATCAGCTTTCTTGATTCATTGAAGATCTTTGCCTTCTTATTTTCAAATTCTACTATGTGGCCTGAATTATTCAACTAAGAAACACTCAATAGATTATAATTCAATCCATTCACCCAATAAGCATTTTCACATTTTATCAGGTTATTCAACATTATAGTTCCTCTACCTTCAACTGGACAAGGTCTATCATTACCCATTTTTACTGAACCACCATTATAGTATTCAAAAGTCTCAAACTTTTTTTTGTCACTGGTCATATGGTGAGTGCAACCACTATCTATGATCCATACATCATTTTTAATAACTTTAGATATGAGTGCAGTTTCTACATACCTTTCTTCATCTTCATCTAAATCATCTTTTACTGCTACAAACACCATCTCGATGTCTTCATCAGATTCAGTTTCAGTCTCTTCATCTTTGCATGTAGCTAGGTAATTGGCATTCTTTCCTTTTTCCTTGTAGTCTCAGGTATCTCTTCTTTCTGATTGTTAGTTGCTTCTGTAATCTTGGTTATTACCTATGTCAAACTTCTTTTCAAATGATCTATCATTACTTCTGTCATCTTTTCTCTTGTTAGGACATCTTGTAGCAAAGTGTCCAATCTCTTTACAATTAAAACATACAAGTGGTAGTTTACCTTTGTATTTACCTTTACCTCTCTGCATTCTTCTAGCCATAAGTGCTTCAATTTCATCAAGATCTTCTTCTTCACTTTCACTATCACTATCTTTTCTCATAGTGTGTTTATGACTTGATTTACTTATTCTCAAAGAAGATTTGAATGCACACTCTATGTTTGATGAGACACTATTATCAAATTTATTTATCTCAAATGAAATGAGTCTTCCAATCAAAATAGCTAGAGTAACATTATTATTTTCTTCTGCTCTCATTTCTTGTATGGCAGATACTCTAATAGCATAAGTAGGCAATAAGGTTCTTAGAATTTTACTTACCACTGTCTCTTCTTCTAGTACACCTCCAACTCCTTGGATAGCATTAACTACCTCTTTGATTCTTGTGTTGTACTGTGTGATGTTCTCACCTTCTTTAATTCTGAGATCATCAAACTTTCCCCTAAGGCTTTCTGCCTTGGCTCTCAGAACATTTTTTCACCACCATGTACAAGGTTCAATTTATCCCACATCTACTTTGCAATTGTGCATGCTTTGACATCTTCAAATTCAACATTGAAGAGTGAGGAAGCAAGATTTATTATCATGCAGTTGTGCTTATGCTTCTCTCTCATTTGTTCAACTGTTAGTTCTCTTGTGGGAAACACATATTCAGTATCTAAGTATTGAGTAATATCATTTCCAATACCTGATAAGTAGAGTCTTATCCTGCTTTGCCATGAAATAAAGTTGTCTTTGTTCAACTTGGGCACATCTCATTTGTTCATCTTGTGATCTTTAGCTTGAGTTTTTAAACTCCCTATCTAAGCACACAAGCTCTGATACCAACCGTTAGTAATAACTGAGAGGGGGGGTGAATCAGCTGCCTCAAAATTAATCCTTAAATCAACCCTTTAAAACTTAGTACCACAAAATTATACCTCTAGTTATCTCTAGTCCTACAAGATGATTTCCTTGAAATACTTATATCAAATTACTACTTGTTGGAATGCTTTGTAAAACCTTCTAATGTATGTTTACCGATAAGCAGTCATCTATTTACCGAAACACAATAAATAACTAGTGTATACCGATCAATCCAGATTTACTTATGTGAAATGCAAACAAATAAAGTAATGACTCATAAACATATGACACATGGATTTTTAACATGGAAACCCTTTTAAGGGAAAAACCACTGGGACCGGTAGCCCAAATTTTCACTCTTCTAAAGTGAGCTCGGTTAAGAGCCAACACTGTTAAAGGTTACAAACACACTGTTAGGTGTGATCTTGTTAGAGGATATAAATGAATAGTTTGTCACTTAGTATCTGGCATCTAATGCTACCATCCTTGATCAAACACTCTCTTGGCATGTCAATAGGTATTGGACATATCTAATGCTACTTTGTATGATCAAACTTTTTTATACTCCTTGGGATGTATCTCAATTAGAAAAGACTTTTAAGTCCTGCTCGGTTAAGAGACTTGATGCTTCAGTGGTTAAACTAAAACAGTAAATTGATCTGTTCACATATACAACTTGAATTGCAGATTTTCAAATCTATAGTAAGTGCATTACCTTTCTGATCAATGTTATCAATTCAATACCTTTTCTCCACACTGTTCTGCTCTGTGATGTTGTATCATTTTTTGTTGGTGTCTGCAGAATTTATCTCTTTCCTCAACTTGATTGATCATGTCTAAATGAAGACTTTCTTCTCCTTCAAAATCTCTTCAACATTTATTCTCTTTTCAGTCCCCTTATTCATATTGAATAAGCTTGTCTCTTATATAGATATGATTTCACCGTTTCCTGGCTTTCTTGGTCTTGGCGTGATCCATAATTCTCGCCAATTAGATTTAAAGAAAAACTCCTGATTTATCTCGTAGAGATCTTCTTGCCAACTAGACTACGTAGCTTTAAATCCTTTACTTATCTTCAGCTTTATCTTGTTGATTAAAACAATGATAAGTACCAGTTAAGTGTATTTTTAGCTCTTGACAGCTAAGCATTTTGTCATTTCTGAACTCTTTATTCTGTTAGTCAATACTTTAGTTAGTCATCAGTGACAACTGACTGTTTTTTTGGTGTGACTTCAGTTATCTTTGGGATCTCTGTCCGTTGGGCAACACTGTAATTCTGTCCTTCGGATTACACTATGCTTTTTCTCATCGGGTAACACTGTGACTTTGCTCATCGGTAATGCTGTGCTATTTCTCATCGGGTATCACTGTAACTTTGCTCCCATTGGTTTACTTTGTTCTACAATGTATACAGTCACTTTGTGAATACTTAACTTTTATGCAATACTGATAGCATAGCATTTAATTCATTGGTTATTTGAAGTCTTTAGCAATACGTTCATGACCATACAGATTATATCTAGTTGACATCAATGACAATACAATAAATTAATTGATTTAATTCCTTGTATTAACTTTCTATGTCTTGGTGATCATCAACTTAACATATTCAAACATTCAAGCAGTTATAGTTCATCAGTAGGGGTATCAAGGTTGTTAAGGGTTGTTTATAGTCCATTTTAATGTGTTAACAATGTCCATAAGAAGTCTTGATGAGTTTGAGTACAAGATCAAAAAGTTGTCAAAGATGTCAAGTGCAACATTTTGTAAAAGTTGCAAAAATAATGTAACAAGTATGTTTTTGTTCCTCAAAGGTAGTTGGGTAGTTATGAGAAATAAAAAATTATAAATTCCATGAGATGGTCAAAACTAAGAGGATAGTCAGGTTGAGGGGGAGTTCATGATGTTAAACCTCTTACACCTTTGACTGTGATGAAGTTATTGCATTAAGGTGACAATCATACAAGTTTAGAGCATAAAAGTAAGTTGTTTATTAAATGTTTTTAATTATCCCAGAAATGGTCACATTTTCTATTTTTATTGAGTATCTACATACAAATGGATTAAATAATCATTAGGACCTATTTGGGAGTTGATTGTTTTCATGATCTTGTTATGATCCTTGAGGAGTTGATTGATTTCATGATGTTGTTTGAGTGAATGGAACATGAACAATTCATGGTGGTCAGAGTATGATTGTTGAACCAAGTTATTGTAACTAAAAGTGTATGTGTAGGTATGGATAACAAGACAGAGATTTGAAGGAATTATGGTGGAATTCATGCTTTAGATCTCTTGTTTTTCCTCTACTAAGTTGTTCCTATGATGAATGGATGGATGGATCAGTTGGATCCTATGAGTTGATTGGTGTTCCAGCTTTCTCTACATCATTAACCACAACTGGGCTAATAGGCGTAATATACCTTGGAGATACTTTGATATTGGGTGGTCGTTGACATTCTTTGCATCTTCATGGGCGGAATGGGGTCTCCAAATGAGCAACTTTGAACTGAGCAACAATGCAACTTGTTACCCTAACCAAGATCGGGTCGCCAAATTGAAACCAAGTGGAATATCCCAAAAAGAGCAACGTGCTTGTAGGCCTTCCAAAGATGGTCCTTGTGCACTTCATGGATCTCTGATATCCCTAACAAGGTCCAAGATATCACTCTCCAAAAATTGTTGCCCAATTTGGCTTAGTGCATCTTGGAAACACTTAGGTCTGACATGCACCAGAATGTTCTTGATGCCCGGCCAACTAGAGCCAATGGATCTAATTCTTTTGTCCCATGATGAATATTTTTAAAGATGCACCATTGAGAAACATTCAATTGAGAAACAATGCAACTTTTTGCACCAACCGAGATTGGGTCACCAAATGGAAACTAAGTGGAATATTCCAAATATAAGATACATTCTTGTAGGCCTTCCCAAGATGGTCCTTGTGTACTTCATGAATCTCTAATATCCTTCACGAGGTCTGAGATATCACTGTCAAAAAATTAATGCCCGATTTGGCTTAGTGCACCTTGGGAACACTTAGGTTAGACATGCATCAGAATGTTCTTGATGCTACATGGGAGAAAAAGGGTCTCCATTAGTACTTATGCAGCAGACCAAAGCTGATGGATAGGACATTTTGGTCCCACGATGAACGGTGTGAAAGATGCACCATTGAGAAACTTTCAACTGAGCAACAATGCAACTTTTTGCACCAACCGAGATCGGGTCGCCAAAAAAAAACCAAGAGGAATATCCCTGAAATGAGATACATACTTATAGGCCTTCCCAAGATGGCCCTTATTCACTTCATGGATCTCTGATATCCCTCACGAGGTTCGAGATACCACTCTCCAAAAATTGTTGCCCGATTTGGCTTAGTGCACCTTGGGAACACTTAGGTTCGACATACACTGGAATGTTCTTGATGCTATGTGGGTGAAAAAGTTCTCTACTAGCATTTACCTGGCCAACCAGAGCTGATGGATCCAACATTTTGGTCCCATGAAAAATGGTTTGAAATATGCACCATTGAGTAACTTTCAACTAAGCAACCATGCAATTTTTTGCACCAACCAAGATTCGGTTGTTATATAGAAACCAAGTGGAATATCCCATAAATGAGCTACATACTTGTAGGCCTTCCCAAGATGGTCCTTTTTTACTTCACAAATCTTTGATATCCCTCATGAGATCTGAGATATTACTCTCCAAAAATTGATGCCTGATTTGCCTTAGTGCACCTCGGGAGCACTTAGGTTTGACATCCACCGAAACCTTCTTGATTCTACGCGAGCGTAAAAATGTTTCCACTATCATTTACTTGCCCAATCAGATTCAATGTACTTGATGGTTTGGTCCCACAATGAACGGTTTGAATGATGCACCATTGAGACCAAGTGGTGCATCTTTCTACTGAGAAACAATGCAACCTTTGTCACTTTTACATCAATGATACTTATAACTTTGCAAACATGACCAATGCGACTTAGATGAACTAAATACATCATTCTTATGCTTGGTCAACCTTAATTGACCATTTTTCCCACTTTGATCCACCCTTGGCTAATAGGGCTTAATAGGTCAAATGGATACATAATGGGATAAACATAAATCTAATGAAATCTATATTATAGTTTAAATCTATATTACAATTGAAATCTATTAAAATTGAATTATAATGCATGAAAATTATATGTTTGGCCATATCATAATTTTTTTAAACCAAGTCAAATATTCGCATTCTTGCATGTATTTCATCACTATACAAGCTTGAGTGTACACACAACCTTGCGTACAAATACATTGTATGTCATTGATACAACCATATTATGAATAAATATATCAATGTTATCAAAAGTCTAAGATAAAAAATTACTAAAAATCTTAGATACACAACTATATATAAAAAATCATATCTAATAAGTGTGTCATTTCTGCTCCTAAAGTGTATAAGTTTAAAAAATGGTACTCAATGACATCTACATTCCAATCCCTGCATTTTGAAGGCACAAGAAAAGTTAATAGAGAAAACAAGAAGTTTGTAGGTTGAAAAAAAGATTATGAATGTATAAGTAACTAAATGAACCAAAGAACATGACTAGCCAATGCATAGTGAATTTTACCACCATTTTTCATGAGCTAATCAAATGCACACCTCGATCTTCTATATCTATCATATATGTATCTAACTGCACTTACAATCGACAAACAAAACCACATTTATTAGCTCAATCAAATGAAGAAGAAAACTGCAATGAATGTAAGCATAATTAACATGGCAAACATTGTAATGAGTTTCACTTACCTAGTGAAGTGTTCCTAAAGGGTCATCTCTCTACACGATGGTATTCAATATTGCTTCATGATCAACAGTACTAATAGTCCAAATTTCTTTTGTCTTTGGTATCCCTTGATGTTTCAACTGTTGGAAATATATTATATGCAATGTGATTGAGAGGGGGGGGGTGAATCAGGAACCAATAAAACTTATTCTTCTTTATCCTTAATTAGATTGACTAATCTGATTGCATGCATAGAAAAGAAATAATCATTCATAACACATAACACAGTATTTGGTTACCGAGAAACCTTCCAAATAGAAAGTAAAACTAGGGTGGGGATGGTACCCTTAAGATTTAGTACTGCAGTATGAATTTATCCTGTTAGAGCTTGCATTGACCACTTCTAATGGCCTACCCTGTTAGGAGAAATAAGGACTATTAAGTCCACCTTATTAAAGGATTTGATACAATACAATAAGTAATGCAACTCTGTCAAGAGATTTACAAAAGGACTATTAGGTCCACCTTGTTAGAGGATTTTGTTGATCCACCTGTTAGAATGAACCAGTAGATGATCTATTTAGGCAACTCTGATTTTCTAAATAAGATCCTTTGATTTATAACTAATCACCTGACTGTGATGGATGAGTCTCTGTTGTGCTTTATACTTCTGCAATCTTCTAATTAATATGTCATATCATATTCGCATATATACTTCTGCTATATACTCTTTTCATACATATCTTATCCAAAAGCAAATAACTTCCTAAGTCAGCTTTTATTAGACATAATGATATAAAACAATATATGCATAGTCGGCCCAATACTCTTACTTGCATCTAGAAGTCTACTCGCGTGATAAACTAATACTCGGGCAATATGCTAATTACTGGACCATGGTTTCATTTTCTTGTTGCATTTATTGTGTGCATGTTTGGAAATGCTACATGCTTAGATATCCATGATTCTTACTTAGAGACTTGCATGGACTTCAAGATAAGGGCAAAATGCAATGTTTTTTTGTAACATTTTAAATTTATTATATAGTTTGGAATAATATGTTCACACACACACACACACACACACATCTACAAATGACACATTTTCATGCATAGTTGGTTTACTAATCTAGTCTTCATTTTACCTACCTTTATTATCATTTCTTATCCTCATCCTTATGTGGATGTAATCCCATCCAATTAGCTTATCTATCTAAATTTGATAAGTAATTTAGTCTTGGTAGAGAATCTAATCCATTCAAACATTCATTCAACTTTAATATGTAAACTTGGGTGTGTTTGTAGTTGTGATTTGTCTACACATTGGAAATGTCCATCCTTATAGATGAAAAATAAAATTCAAATCTTTGAGCTGATTGGTGTCCTTTGATAGTTTTTTCTAAATTTGATTATGCACAAACATTTGTAATTTGGTGTTATGTTCATGTATAAAAAGATGTCAATTTGCAAGCATTTCTCATGGAGAGAAAAATATTCAAGAATCTCTCAATACTTGCCAAAGGACCAAAGGGCACTTGGTTTAATGGCAAAGTTCGTGTTGTAGGCACCTTGATGATGCTTAGTTCAAATCTTCTACAATATATAAAAATATTAGGAAGAAAGTAAAGAAATTCTTAGTACAAGAATATTCACAAATACAATGATTTGCATTTGCATCTACCATATCTAATCACATGCTTATCCTAGCATGTGTGAATACTTTAGCAAACTTTCTACAATGTATATGCATATCTAAATATGCTATTTTTGAAGATAATTGCATAGTACCCATTAGCTCAATAGAAAAATCTAGAGTGTGAAAGAAGATATCTTCTTAAACTTTAAAAAAAAATCTAAAGATCATTTTTGACAAACTCAAAGCAAGTTAACAATTGATACTATATGATCTATTCCACTTTACTCCAACTCAATGTTATCTAAATTAATCAAAACCCAATTATTTACTTTAATTGATTAACCCCCACCCACCCCCCGCCCCCTTTAAAATTTTGTTTCACCGTTCAATCAAATTCGTCTACAAGCTCCAATGAAAGTTTTATGTGCATGTGGACATCCAAATGCCCAACACTTAACGGAAGCAGAAAATATAAAATATCCAGAAAAATTTTATGTGTGCGTGGACATCCAAATGCTACATACTTAGATATGCATGATCTTAGAGACTCTCATGGACATCAAGGTAGGGGAGGAATATAAAGTTTATTTAAAATTTAATTTATTGTGTAGTTTGGATCGATATCTTGATACATTTATATAGCCACAAATGATAGATTTTCATGCATATTTGGTTTCACGTATTTAGTCTTTCTTACACCTAGCTTATCTATCTAATTTTGATAATTAATTCAATCTTTGATATGTAATCCAATCCAATTAAACATTCATTCAAAAGATCTCTCAATACAAGAATATTCATTAATGCAATGATTTGCATTTGCATCTACCATATCTAATCACATGCTCACTCTAACAAATGTGATTAGTTTAACAAACAAACATTCTACAATATATGTGCATGTCTAAATATGTTATTTTTAAATATAATTTCTAGTACCACTAGCTCAATAGGAAAATCTAGGGTGTGAAAGAAGATATCTTATTTGACCTAAAAAGAAACAAAATCTAGAGCTAGAGATCATGTTTCATAAACTCAAAGCAAGCTCACAATTGATAATTGCTATTATATTCTACTTTACTCCAACTCATTTTTATCTAAATTAATCAAAACCCAATTATTTAATACTATATGATCTATATTCCACTTTACTCCAACTCATTTTTATCTAAATTAATCAAAACCCAATTATTTGATACTATATGATCTATATTCCACTTTACTCCAACTCAATTTTATCTAAATTAATCAAAACCCAATTATTTACTTTAATTGATTAAACCCAAAAAGATTATTTTGAGTATACTTTAATTGAGTATTAAGATTATTTTGAGTGTACATCCAAATGCCCATCACTTTACGAAGAGCAGAAAATATAAAATATTAAGGAAGTTGGAAATGTGTTTCCTGTGGGAGAACTTTTTCTCATATACAGCTTATACA
Organism: Thuja plicata; assembly: GCA_018584345.1. Lineage (NCBI taxonomy): Eukaryota > Viridiplantae > Streptophyta > Pinopsida > Cupressales > Cupressaceae > Thuja > Thuja plicata. The sequence continues at coordinate 122,008 of MU224402.1, forward strand.
GCTTATACGGGTCCACACAAAAATTCAAAACAAAAAATTATTCCTATTTCTTAGACCTGCATAGCTAGTATCCAAGACACATTTATAGCATAGAAAAGAAATGATTTATTTTTCCATTTTTGTCCAATGAAATGGGTCATATTTTTTAAGTAAATTTTCTGTAGAGGCACCATTATTCGTGTAAAGCATAATGTGGACAAGCGGTCAAAATACCCAAATCTCATAGGAAGCTGACCTGAAATCTAGAACTACTCTTTACAACGACAATAGCTGTTCACAAGTCAAAGAAATCTCACTCACGGGAGAAAGAAAATGTTGAAGTTATGAGTTAAAAATTAATCCTGTAGGGGAAGAGTTCTAGTTATTATCTTATTGTTAATGTTTTAATTATGTTTATTAATCTTTTTAATTGTTAATGTTAAGAAATCATAAAATATAATTAAAAATCTATTAATAAATTTCACATGTACTATAATGATCATTTACTTGTATCTTGGTAGTTAGAATTTAAGTTTCAATTGAAGTTGTACAATATTATTGGTATCCACAACATATTCTTAATAGGACGTTTTGTACATAAGTATTGACAATTTTGGAGGTGCTTATAGTGCAATATATATTAAGATATCTTTAAGTAGGTTTTAGGGTACACTTTCAAATGACCAATTTTTTATCCATGTGTGCATAACAGATCATATAACGTAGATAAATTGATTTAGGAAAAAAAATGTTTCTAAATTTAAAAACAATAATAGATTTTTAGAACAGTATCTACTATGAATTTTAAAAATTTGTCTAGTTAATTTAATTTTTAATTTTTTTAACAAGAATGTTTAAATATTTTATTATATGAATTAAGAAAATTGTTATAATAGACAAAATTAATTCTTGTTAGATTATTATTTTTTATTGTTTGTTTATGATAAATATAAGTAGCAAAACCAAGGGTGCTGACTCATACAAACTAGTCAAAAGGCTTACAGATTAAACCTTGAGCATGTTAACAACACATTAACAACACACCTTGAGATCAAAAACAAATAGTATCACCGAGAGAATTCAGAAACTAGCTAAAAATTACCATCATATGATTCATATAACCAGTAATATGATTACTATAGTAAATAACTTAATTAACCCGTAGTAAAGTCTTAACCCCATAAACTAACACCATCAAACTCTTAGACGACATAGTAAAGATACTATATGCACCATAGGCCTTCGAGAGTTTCAAACAAAAAACTTTAAAGGAAATCATAACCAAAACTAATTAAGCTTAACACCCCACTGGGTAAGTGTTAGTATTCAAAAGCACTGAGAGGGAGGGGGGTTGAATCAGTGCAAACAAGTACTTAATAATTTTCACAACTGATCTAACAAAGTTAATTAACAACTTCCAAACAATGAAATATACAACTGATGATAACAAATAGAAGTAAATAACATCAAGCTTCCACATAAGCATCACACATAACATAGATTTTTTACATGGAAACCCTTGTAAGAGGGAGAAAACCACAGTGGGGATGACACCCACAAATTCACTTCACTGCAGTATAAAGTCTTTTCCCTGTTAGGAGTTATAATACCCTGTCAAGGCTTCACCTGTTAAAAGTGATTAGTATCTTGTTAGAAGTACCAAAAGATATGTTACTGTCTACCTCACTACCAGATTTCAAAACCCCAATTAAGAGGTTACCCTATTAAAATATTTACAATAAGAACCTGTTAAAGTTTACCCTATTAAGGGATTTAACTTTCCAACGTAGAGGGTGTTGGTTCTTTTTCTTGCTTATCCCTTTTATACATGCAGCTCAGGTATATTCCTCTATATGCCCCAACATTGATTCAACAAGGCCCGTAAACCTTCTACACTTTGATCTCCACAAACTTAGGTGGGTATTACTGGTGGGGAGCTCCTCTCCTAGAGCCTTCTAGCTCTCTCCAAGACCTTCACTTGGTCTCTCTTAGGGTCTCTTTCTCTACCCTATTTAGAGGATTCTTCCCTAATCCCCTAACTCCCTGGGAACTTCCCACCAACTTCAAACTCCTCTCTATTCTCTCCTCCATAGCTTTCTTACATCCATGGCTTCACTAGCCTCCTGTCACTCGAATAGGGTCAACTACTCAAGGATTGATTTCCCAACTCCTCTTAGGCTAATCCAACCTCTATGGATTCAATTTTGTGAATCGTTCACCCATTTTCCAATCTAGCTCCAAAATCAAGTCTACTAGGCCTTGTAGCCTTTTTAGGCCTATTAGCCCTCCTAATCACTGAAAATGTGATTTTCCTCCTAAAACCCCTTAACAACCCTAGAAAAAAAATACATATTCTTTGTGGGTTTTTCTTCCCCTTTAAGATTTTCTAGGTCTCTAGGCTCAACTCTGTCCGTACATTGGACTTCTACCAAACTCCTAAAAATAAGGGTTTCTAGGGCATGATGACTGGTCTGGTTTATTGATCTTCTTCCACTGATCCAATGAGCTCTTTAGAACTCCTCCTTTCATCAAAAGGTCTACACCTCATGCCCCTACACTCCTCTATCACTGATTGGCACATACCAATCAACTTGCAACCTCTATTGTTGTTGCACTACTCAGTAACCCTAGCCAGAATAGCTAGTACTCGCCTAGGGCCTGATTATTTTCAAGCTTTCCCTGCACACACACACTCCACAAGCCATATGTACAAAGTATATACAAGGCTCTAATTTATTCCAATTGGTCATGGAGTTTGAACCACGGGAACACCAAAGAAACCCATTGTTTACATGACTGGACCAAAACTGGCCAGTGAACTCACAAAATGCGAAAAATTAAATAAAACTTAACCAGAAAGAACAACTAATCAATCTAATACCACAAATATCTTATGAACTAAATTTCAGACACTATCCATTCATTAATTCAATCCATTCAATCCAATAAAGTGGTGGATGATGGTTCTGTAACTTAATTACACTATAAATTGCTCCTTCACAAACACCAGTTCGTACAATGTTCAATCTAACTATTAGATTAGGGTTGAAATCAACTTCTATACTCCTATCCCACCTATCTAGACCCTCTGGCCAGTATTTGGGCACCATAAGAGTCGATTCCTAAAAACTAGGAAAATGTTGTCATGATAACTTTGACAACTTTTTGTCAAAATGACAATTTTCCCATTTTGAGAGTCCTAATTGGTTCCAAACCTTACCAATTGACCTTAAATGACTAGATAACATTAAAACCTTAAAAATCTTCCCACTTTGGGACTTTGGTCAACCCATTGACTTTTGAGTTGACTTCTAGGTTCTAGACCCCTAGAATCAACTAGACCTAAAAACATACAAACCCTAATATTCCTAACACTAATCACATTTCAAAACACACTAGGGAGTTTATAGATTAGTCCTTATTCATGGATGGTTGGCCAAACCAACCTACAAGCCAAAATGTCTCAAGATCTTATTAAAGACCTTAGGGTGCTCCTGCACCATCCTCCCCCTGCAACAAGAAAGTCAAGGTACCTATGGTGTCAGGAACTCCACACCGATTCCATGATTCTTGAAGTCACTCTCAGCTATCCAAGTCGCTTCTGACTCTGGTTGTTGTCTCCACTTCACTAGATGCTCCATATAAACTTTGTGTCTTGTCTTCTTCTTCACCCTTGAATCCAATATCTTCTCCACTTGTGGCTTGACTTGTTCCAGAGTCTTGAACTCTCCCATATCCTTATGCACCTTTGTACTGTACTACAACTCATCCATCTCTGGCCCCTTATACTTGATCAAATCTTTCACATTGAAACTTGGAGAAATTGACATCTCCTTGGGCAACTCCACCTTATAAGCATTAGACCCATACTTAGCCAATATCTTGCAAGGTCCAATTATTTTCATCTGTAGTTTACTAGGTATCCCCTTTTGTAGTATTGCCTTATTTAGGAACACCATTACTAACTCTCCCACTTCAAACTGCAAATCTCTTCTCCCCTCATCTCTTTTATCTTTCAACTTCTGATTGGCCTCAATTAAGGTCCTCTTTACCTGTTCATTAACTTCCTTCATTGATTGGGCAAAGTCATCAACATGCCCACTAACTCCCTCATATCCTTTGAGGTCTCTGAGCTCCATCATACCCCTTGGATGTTCCCCATACACAATCTGAAATGGAATTTTTATTGTAGTCCTATTTGTGCTATCATTATAGGCAAATTCTGCCTGTGGAATAACTTGCTCGGGCATCCCTATCCATACTCCTTTGTCAGACATCTAAGCAAGTTCCCAAGAACTCTATTGATTACTTTAGTCTGCCCATCTGTTTGAGGATGATAGGCAGATCCATGAGACAAATTTGTGCCCAGTCTCTTCCATAGGGTCTTCCAAAAGTGACCCATGAACTTCACATCCCTGTCTGCAACAATGCTCATTGGTAGACCATGAATCCTCACTACTTCTTTGAAAAACAAGTAGGCAATATGGCTGGCATCATGTGTTGTTTTGCATGGTATGAAATGGCTCATTTTACTAAACCTGTCTACCACTACAAATACATTGTCTAAACTAGTTGGAGTCCTAGGTAACCCCACTATAAATTCCATACTTATGCACTCCCAAGGTCTACTTGGGATGGGTAATGGCTGGTAAATTCCTACATTTGATGAAGATTCTTTAGCCTTATGATATATGCCACACTGCTCCACATATCTTCTCACTTCCTTCTGCATTTTTGGCCACCAATAGAACCTTTCCACTAGGTCCAATGTCTTATTTAGTCCAAAGTGTCCACTTAGGCTTCCATTATGCTTTTCCTGTATGAGGTTCTCCCTCATTGACCCTTTTGGAACACAAAGTTGATTGCCTTTGAATAGAAACCCATTCTGTAATGTATACTTAGCAAACTCACTATGAAAGTGGTTTTCAAAATTCTGACACACCTTGTATATCTCTGAGAAATCTGTATCTCCCTCATATAGGTCCTTAAAACCTTCAACTCCTGTACTTTGCAACTGAATCTCTTGTATGGTGAGTAGTCTTCTAATAAGGGCATCTACAACTCTTTTTTGCACCCCTTCTTTTTTTTTATGGTATAAGTGTAAGACTGTAGGAATTCCATCCACTTGATGTGTCTCAAGCTAAGCTTGTCTTGAGTGTTTATGTAACTCACTGCTTGGTTGTCTGTGAAGACAAAAAAATCTTTAGGCAATAGATAATGCCTCCACTTCTTTAAGGCTTGCACAAGAGCATATAGCTCCAATTCATAGAAAGAGTACCTAGACTTAGTCTCATTTAGTCTTTCACTTAAAAAGGCCACAGGTCTGCCTTCTTGGCTTAGGACAACTCCTACTGCAATGTTGCTTGCATCACACTCAACAATGAATGGTTTGTCAAAACTAGGTAACAAAAATATAGGCCGAGTAGCCACTTCCTTCTTCAACCTCTCAAGCCCCTCATTAGCTACCTTGGTCCACACAAACTTTGTTTATAATCCTCCTTTTATAGTCTCTAGGACTGGAGGACAAATCTCACTGAATCTCCTAATGAACTTCCTATAGAATTGGGATAACCCATGGAAGCTCCTAACTTCTGTCCCTATCTTAGGAGTAGGCCATCTCAATATATCCTCTACTTTATCTTTATCCATTTTCGAGTCACCCTTGGAAACTACAAAGCCAAGGTAAACTAACTCTTCTTTCATGAACTCACTCTTCTCAAGGTTTATGGTGAGTTTCTCCTCCTACAACTTCTTCAACACTAACTCCAAGTGCTTCATATGATCCTCTTTGGTTTTACTGAATATGAGGATGCCATCTAAATAGACAACTACAGAAACTCCTATATAGTCCTTTAAGACTTCATTCATCACCCTCATAAAGGTGCTTGGTGCATTGGTAAGCCCAAAGGGCATAACTAACCATTCATACAACCCCTCTATGGTCTTAAATGCAGACTTCCACTCATCACTCTCTTTCATCATAATTTGATATTACCCACTCTTTAAATCAATTTTAGAGGAGTACTTATCACCCCCCAAGTAATCCATCAAGTCTTCTATTCTAGGAATTGGAAATCTATACCTGATAGTTATTCTATTTATTTCCCTAGAATCAGTACACATCCTCCACTTACATCCCTTCTTAGGAGCCAACACCACTGGGACAACACAAGGGTGGATGCTTTTCCTAATCAATCCTTGATCCAATAACTCTTGCACCTGCCTGGCTATCTCCTTGTTTTTCTCTGGTGTCATCTTGTATGCAGCTTTGTTTGGCAAGGATGCTCTTGGTATGAAGTCAATCTGATGACTTATCTCCCTCTTTAGTGGTAGTGAAGCTGGTGTACCCTCACAAATTATGTCTTTGAACTGATCCAATAGTTATCTCACCTCTTTTGGCATAAATGCTTGCTTATGAGTCTCCTCCTCCTTTGGATTTAATAAGATTGCATAGCCAACTTCTTCATCCTTCATATCCCTCAGGGATTCCTTTCCATTTATCAACATGGCATTGGATTCTTCCTTCTCCACTATGTCCTCTTCTATCAAAGACTGGATTTTGAAAGTTACCCCATTTTTCTTGAAGGTGTACTTGTTATCCTTCTCATTATGGACAGCTTCTCTATCATACTGCCATGGTCTTCCAAGAAATAGATGGCAAGCATCCATTGGCAACACATTGTTAGAAATAACTGAGAGGGGGGGGGGTGAATCAGTGGTGTCAAAAATTAATCCTTAAATCAACCCTTCAAACTTATAATCACAAATTATGTCTCAAGTTATCTTTTGTCCTACAAGATGAATGCCATGAAATACTTATATCAATTTACCACTTGTCGGATTGCTCTATTAAACCTTCTTCTGTATATTTACCAATAAGCAGTTAACTATTTACCGAAACACTGTAAATATGCAGAGTATATCAATCAATCCAAAATCAACTATGTAAGATACAAAATAGTAAAGAAATGAATCAAACACACATAACACATGGATTTTTAACATGGAAACCCTGTTAAGGGAAAAACCACTAGGACTAGTACCCCAAATTTTCACTCTTATGAAGTGAGCCCTATTAAGAGCCAACCTTGCTAAAGGTTACAAACACACTATTAGGTGTGACCTTGTTAGAGGATTTAGAAATAGTTTGTCAACTAGTACCTGACATCTAATGCTACCATCATTGATCAAACACTCACTTGGCCTGTCAATAGGTATCGGGCATATCCAATGCTACTTTTGTGATCAAAATTTTTTATACTCCTTGGGATGTATCTCAATTGAAAAAGACTTTTAAGTCTTGCTCGGTTAAGAGGCTTATATGCTTCAATGGTTAAACTGAAACACTAATGATCTGTTCATACATACAACTCAATTGCAAATGTTTAGATCTATTGTAGGTCCATTACTTCACTGATCAATATAATCAAATATATACCTTTGCTCCACACTTGTTCTGCTTTGTGATGCTTGTCTCACTGTTCGTCGGTGTCTACAGAATCTAGCTCTTCCTTTAGCTTGTTGATCAAGACTGAAATGAAGACTTTCTTCTCCTTCAGATTTCCTTTAGCATCTTTCCTCTTTTCTCTTGTTCACCCCACACACACAATTCGTAATGAATTGAGTTTGTCTCTTATAGACATGATTTCCTCTTTTCTTGGCTTTCTTGATCTTGGCATGTCCAACAATCTTTGCCAACAGATTTAAAGAAAATCTCCAATCTGATCTCATAGAGATCTTTGTGGCAACTAGATAAAGCAGCTTTAAATAAATTACTTATCTTCAGCTTTATCTAGATGATTAAAATAGTGATAAGTATCTGTTAACTCTATATTTATCTTCTTGATAGCTAAGCATTTTTGTCATTTTCTGAACTCTCTATTCTGTCGGTCAACACTTCAGTCAGTCATTGGTGACAATTGACAGTTTTGTAGGTGTGACTTCAGTATTCATCGGGCTCTCCATTCTTGTCTATTCCCTCGGGCAACACTGAAATTCTTTCCATCGGGTTAGTTTGTGTTTTGCTCATCGGGTAGCACTGTAACTCTACTCATTGATACTGCTGTGCATTTCCTCATCGGGAAACACTATGACTTTGTTCTTTTATTCTGTCCGTGGGGTGCACTCCATCGATGTATGTAGTCACTTAGTGAATACTTGACTTATATGCATTACTGATAACATAGCCCTTGATTCATCGGTTCTTTGAAGTCTTTGGCAGTATTACAATGACCATACAGATTATATCAAGTTAACATCAATGAAAATACAATACATTAACTAATTTAATGCCTTGCATGAACATCAACTCAATATCTTCAAACATTCAATCAGTTACATGTCATCACACATCACATAGTATCCTATCCTGATACTTTCCAATGGAAAATTCTACCCACACTTGTTCATTCACCAAGATGTTTTGACCCTTATTCAACCATGTAACTTTATAGGGACACACATGTGGGATTTTTTGTGAGTTTCAATTTCTCTACTGCCTCCTTGGATATGACATTATCTGTTGACATTGAATCAATTATCACCTTGCACACTTTCCCCAATATCTTGCACTTTACTCTCAAAAAGAGCCCTCCTCTGCTTGTGCTCATTTTTGGTGGGTGTCTTGATTAGGATCCTTCTCAACATAAGGTGTTCTCCTTTCTCTGAATATAGACTCACCTCTGATTGTTTAGAGCATTCTTCTTGTTGGACATAAGCTATCTTCTTCTCCCCTTGTGAGGATATTGGTTTATCCAGACACCTATATGCAGGATGCCCCATCTATCCACAATTGTAACATTTCATGGAAGAAAAGTGAGAGCTTCTCCCAAAACCTTATGATCTTCCTCTGCCACTGTTGTAAGAACTTCTTCCTCTATTATTGTATCAACCCCTACTACTTGTTTCTTGTCCTTTCTCTGAGTATCTGGAGTCACATTGTCCTCTACTGTCACTGCCTCTTCCACTTGAACCTCCTCTATGGCCACCTCTATTATATCTACCCCTTCCTCTATTTCTAGAACTAGAATCTTGTTTCTTTTTAAGTTTCTCTTCCACTTTCAAATCCATTTGGAAACATCTATCAATGGAAGTCAGGGTAAAGAGACTAAGTTCTTCCTGAATATTCCACCTTAATCCATTAAGGTATCTTGCCACTTTGATGCTCTTTGTCTCTTGTATTCTTGATCTAAGACAAAGTTTTTGAAATTCCTCAGTATAGGCTAGCACATCTAGGTCTTTTTGCCTAAGGTTCTGTCTCTTCTTATGCAGTTGAATGTCATAGTCTTCTGGAAGGTAATTCTCCTTCACCTTTGCAACCATTGTCTTCCAATTTGATATGGGCTTCTTTCCCTCTTTCTCTCTTTCTTCCTGCAATAAATTCCACCATGTAAGTGCTTGCCCTCTTAGCCTTGATTTGGCTATCTTCACCTTTTTTTATTTTGTAATCTCATCACACTCGAAGTGATTCTCCATCCCTTCAAGCCATTCCATAACCATTTCAGTGTCCATCTTATCAGAGAATACTAGTATTCCTTCTAGAGCCTTCCCACTCAATGCCTTGAGTGCTTTGAGAAATGGTTCCTCAGGTAGAAGAGGATCAGGCTCTGGTTCTTATTCCTCTTCTACTGGTTTCTTTCCTTTATCTATTCCTTCATACATTTCTTCTCTCAACTTGTTGGTTGTCTCTAAAACCTCTTCCATCTTAATCTTCATTTCCTCCCTTGCTTCTTCAAGAAGCCTATTCTTCATTTGTTGCTCTGAAAAATCCTTGGCCAACTCTACATTTTTCACCATGATGTTCTCACCTATGGATTCACTCCACTCGGTCATGCACTAATCCACTCCCAAGCCTTTCAATGGCCCTGATACCAATTTGGTGGGGAGCTCCTCTCCTAGAGCCTTCTAGCTCTCTCCAATATCCTCACTTGGTCTCTCTTAGGGTCTCTTTCTCTACCCTAACTAGAGGATTCTTCCCTAATCCCCTAACCCCCTAGGAACTTCCCACCATCTTCAAACTCCTCTCTATTCTCTCCTCCATAGCTTTCTTGCATCCATGGCTTCACTAGCCTCCTGTCACTCCAATAGGGTCAAATACTCAAGCATTGATTTCCCAACTCCTCTTAGGTCTAATCCAACCTCTATGGATTTAATTTTGTGAATCTTGCATCCATTTTCCAATCGAGTTCCAAAATCAAGTCTACTAGGCCTTGTAGCCTTTTTAGGCCTATTAGCCCTCCTAATCACTGAAAATGTGATTTTCCTCCTAAAACCCCTTAACAACCCTAGAAAAAAAATACATATTCTTTGTGGGTTTTTCTTCCCCTTTAATATTTTCTAGGTCTCTGGGCTCAACTTTGTCCGTACTTTGGACTTCTACCAAACCCCTAAAAATAAGGGTTTCTAGGACATCATGACTGGTTTGGTTTCCTTATCTTCTTCCACTGATCCAATGAGCTCCTTATAACTCATCCTTTCATCAAAAGATCTACACCTCATTCCCCTACACTCCTCTATCACTGATTGGCACATACCAATCAACTTGCAACCTCCATTGTTGTTGCACTGCTCAGTAACCCTAGCCAGAATAGCTAGTACTCGCCTAGGGCCTAATTGTTTTCAAGATTCCCCTGCACACACACACTCCAAAATCCATATGTAAAAATTATATACAAGGCTCTAATGGATTCCAAGTGGTCATAGAGTTTGAACCACGGGAACACCAAAGAAACCCATTCTTTACATGATTGAACCAAAACTGGTCAGTGAACTCACAGCATGCAAGAAATTAAATAAAACTTAACCAGAAAGAGAAAATAATCAATATAATACCACAAAGATCTTAGGAACTACATTTTAGACACTATCCATTCATTAATTCAATCCATGCAATCCAATAAAGTGGTGGATGATGGTTCTGTAACTTAATTACACTTTAAATTGCTCCTTCACAAACACCAGTCTGTACAATGTTCAATCTAACTATTAGATTAGGGTTGAAATCAACTTATATACTCCTATCCCACCTATCTAGACCCTTTGGTTGGGATTTGGGAACCATAAGATCTGATTCCTAAAAACTAGGAAATGTTGTCCTGACAACTTTGACAACTTTTTGTCAAAATGACAATTTTCCCATTTTGAGAGTCCTAATTGGTTCCAAACCTTACCAATTGACTTCAAATGACTAGATAACATTAAAACCTTAAAAATATTCCCACTTTGTGACTTTGGTCAACCCTTTGACTTTTGAGTTGACTTCCAGGTTTTAGACCCCTAGAATCAACTAGACCTAACAACATACAAACCCTAATCTTCCTAAAACTAATCACACTTCAAAACACACTAGGGAGTTTATAGATTAGTCCTTATTCATTGATGGTTGGCTAAAGAAACCTATAAGCCAAAATGTTTCAAGATCTTATTACAGACCTTAGGGTGCTCCTGCACCAATTACCTATCTTTTGCCTTCAATATTCAATATTATAACAAACCGACAAGCATAGTGAATGCAACATAAAACATGTAAATGGTAACAAATTTTATAAATATTGATGAGAACCACACATTCTAACATACCAGACTAGTGCCCTATCCAATGGGTATGGAGTCACTCTAAATAAAAAGACTCTTAACAATAACATACATCAAATGTAAAACCTGGAAATGATCTCTCAGCTTGACTATGCCTTACATACTCAATTCACACTCTTGGAAGCAAATATAATCATCCAATTCATTACAGTTCTTTACTCACTGAAACTACTTTAAGGAATTTAATTCTCTCTGAAAGAAACCCTAAACCAATTAGACCCTCTACCTTACAAAGTGATGGATTGAGATGTCCTTAACAACCAATCCAAATGAATACAAGAACTGAAACAAAGACATTACTCATTAAGATCTCACAAATAACAGGAAGTTACAGACATATATTGTGCTAAAACATTTGAAATATTTAAAATTAGAGCCAAAGAAACCACGGATAGTAGTAATCAAATATACAGAGCTTACAAGCCTTATGTGGTATAAAAATATCATCCTTACAAATGACTTAGAAAAATCTAATTATACCAATTAGACACCACAAGTTTGGACCGCCTTAGGGAAAAAAGAAATCCTAAAAAACAACCACCAAAACTGGGGAACCAAGCCAACATTAAGGCATAATAGACAGGGAGACGACTAAGGTTACAAAATATCTATAAATCTGATCAGAACCCTATGTCACCACGATTTGAAATTTATGAAGCCACAGTCATAAAAAATATATCCCTTGAACACCCTACGACTACATAAATGTGACCCAAAATATCAGGCTTATCCATCTACCTCTCTGCAACTTGGAACATGACTCCATGGCCAAAAAACCCTCTAGAAACATTTACATATTCAAATATCTATTTCAATGGTCACACCTGACATGGAACTCCATCGACGGTCGAGATCAAACCATGAATTCATCTTTAAAATGTGGTCGTCGATCAATCCCTTAAAACACTCGCGAGCCTAAAAAAATGAAACAATTAAGCCCAATCAATGACTCCTTGCACATCCACGTGGCACTGCATTATTGGCCTTGGAAGTACTTTATTCCTCTTTACCTATGTCGATCGACCTGGACAAGTGTCACTCAGGCGTGATCCTGTGAAGACTATCCATCGTGCAATTCACAATCAAGGTATCACGCCTACCGTCAGATTGAATCAGATCTATTTTACCTTTATCTCTTTGAAAACTAGGACCCACGATCTGATCTGGATGCATGTAGCAAAGGCGTGATTCCACGAAGACTAAATAATCCTCATCTTCTATTTGTGGGATCGCACACACCGTTAGATTAATTTTAATCTGATTTGCCTTTAAATTTACCGCAACCCTAACCAGGTCCCATCATATGACATGTGTCACATAGGTGTGAACCCACGATGAATAACCTTCATACATCTTCGCATAGCGGTATCATGCCAACCATTCGATCTTTCTTAATCTAACTGTCCCTTGTGTTCCTTTGGCTCTACACTGGTCCTGCCACTTTCCATGTGTTTCATAAGCACGATGTCGTAAAGGATATCCTCCCTACAGATTTGGTTCCCAGAATCACGCCAACCGTTAGATCAATTTTGATATGCTCGAACAATATCCTTGCCACTAGCCTTGGAGACGTCGTCCCCAAAATTTGAAGACAGACACTTGGCACCCAGGTGTGATTCCTTGAAGACTAAACATTGGGAAACTTCTTATCAAGGCATTATGATTACAGTTGGATCAACAACAACTTGCATGAGATCTAAAAATCATTAAATATCACGGGGAATTTTAAACTTAGGAAATATTAAAATGAGCCCCGCTAGGATTTAGGAGTTAAAAGGAATGCCCCCCATACGATGACTTAAAACCCATGAGATTAAGTGCCCCAAAAAGGTAAAGAAAAATTATAAAAGGCATAAAGGACCTAGGGTTTAAACACCATGGAAGCTAGGGTTTAAGGAAATGGCTTGGAAAATAGCAGAATAAGGCAGGAATTAGCACCATGGTAACCAAAATTTTGTAGTCCTAATAGTGGCTCTAACTGAGGAAGGTTGAATGCAAGATCAACACTAGATTCCAGATCTCTGGGTAGAGCAGACCAAGGACAAAAAGACAAAACCCCACACCACAAAAAACACAAGAATATGTACAAATATACATTACTGCTTAGCAGAGTAAAATTATCTCTGCCCCTTTATTTCCCTGATTTAAAGGAATCAAACCAGGCTTAATGGCCCTCTGCCATCAAGAAAATTTTGATTCAGCTTTCCTTTGTCAAACATGTGATTTTGATCACCCAGCAACATGACCAATCTGAGAAAATCATTAAACAACTCCTAGATAAACAGGAAAAACTTGGCAAGATTCAACATTCTATCATTATGAGCCTTACTTTCACTTTGTGAAAGCAAGGGTAACATCGGAATATTAAAATCATAGTCCTTATACATGATTTTATCATCTATCATCATAGATTCAAAGTTACAAGGAAAGCTAACATTAGATCCATAAAAACACTCTCCAAAATCCAGCCCACTACAAAATTCTTGAAAATGCTTGTCATGCTAGACTAAATTCACCATGTCAACATACTTCATATCCCACTCCTAGAAAAAGAAACATATCTTTGGCTGAAGAAACCTGCCTAGTATATCTTTCCAACTCTGACCTACCTCCACATGAAACAAACCAAATTCTGGTCCAAATATGTCAGCATGAGGATTTTCTTCAACATTTTTATCTTGACCCAATTTGGTGTTGCATAATACATTATCAACAACCCCTATTTGTTCACTATAAAATAAAATTTCCATATTTGTGTCAACCACATCAGAACAATAAGTACTCAAATTAAATCTGAATGCATCCATTTCTAATCTAAAAAAGGTGGTCACCTCTTGTATCTATAACACAGGAAATATCATGTTGGAAACTTTCATAAACTGGTTCATACTATTAGGATTACGTAATACTGAGAGGGGAGTAAATTAATATTACAACACTTAAAATAAAATTTGAACCAATTCCACATAAACCATAAGCATACTGAAATCAAAAGAACATAAGAAAATAACACAGTACTCATAACACCATTATTTGTTGTAGAGGAAACCTGGGCCAAGGGAAAACCCCGGTGGGGATAGTACCCACAAGCATGCACTAAAGTATAATGTCCCTGTTAGGAGACCTAGCCATGTTAGGAGCTAAATATTACATAGTACAATTCCTTGTTAGAGGAATACAACCATGTTAAAGGTATACAACACCCTGTTAGGGGCCAACTGAGCTTACAGCTCTTACAATAATACTTATGTTACAAAGTGTTCTTAGTAATGAACAAAAATAAGCATCTTCAATACTTAGATAGTTCCAGTCATAGTTCTACAATGATCTTTTTCATCCTCTGCTCTTCCATTCGCACATATATCTTATTCCATCTAGTACATAAATTTGTATCTTCGCTCTACAAAAAGTCTCCATATATACATATATAAATATATATATACACACACACATATATATATCTTTTGTCTTTACCAAGTCGGCTCTCTTAACCAAATATTACATAATCAGCTCTCAATACAAAATACAATTAGTAATGGAAATATCAAATACATAGTCAGAGCTCTTACAAAATCAAAATATAGATTACCCAAAACCATAATCTAGCTTAGCTTGTCAGGAGTCCAAGTCATACTCCCCAAATCATCGCTTTAGTTCAACTACTCTGTATCACTGTTCTACTAATGTCGCCTATCTTCAATTCTCTATAACTCTCTGTAATCATCACCAAAATAAAATCTATCTTAGATGTAGGTTGTACATACCCCATAGTATCTCCCTCTAAGCTCGCTTTTCATAACTCATCGATCTCAATCTTTGATATCCAAAATACCTATGTATTTTTGCTTCTGTACTTAGTTGATTCCAAGATTGAATTACCAAAATTTATCTTTAAATCAATCGATCAATATACCAGATGTGTTTCCATAAATGAAAACCAAAAATTGATTCATATCATCAAAAAGGATCACTTTCCAACAATATCTCCCTTTTTCATTGATGGCAACACTTAAATAAAAAATGACTAAGTGTTCCAACAAAACAAAAAAATGTCTCTTCTTCATTTCTACTTATCTCTTCTCCCCTATTCATTTTATTCTCTCTTCTCCCCTATTCATTTTATTCTCTCTTCTCATTTTGTCTCTTCTCCCCATTTATTTATTCTCTCATTTTTTTTCTTCTCTCTTCTCCCCCTTTGACAATAATGACAAAGGTGCATAAAAAAGTAATACAACTAGTGCTTTCTCAACATTTTTAGAATATCTTGAAAAGAATCTTCCAAGATCTTCACTTCTGCACTCTATGATTTAACCAATAGTTGACTAACATGAATTAGTCCATTCAGTGCATATGATGTTGTCTCTGCTGCTTTCAACTCTGTGGGCATAGAGTTTGTCAATGATTCTGCAGTCTTCTTCATGTGAGATAAGTGAGTTTCGATAATTGATAGCTTAGGAGTGATTAAACTCTTTAGCAAACCAAACCTTGTCATGAATCTCCCTTTCTCTATATTCAACACATTCAGCTTATCCAAAATCCTTGTTACTTCTCTATCCATTTCCATCACAGATTGTGAGGAGGTCTCAAAACTGTCCATCATACTATTCAAGGTTGCCCTATCTTTAGCAATAATGTCCTCAATGCTATGAAAATTTCTGATAGGGTTCATGCAATAACTGAATAGTAGCCTACCATGTGCAACACAAATCTTTTCTTTTTGTTTTAACAGATTTTAAAATTCCCAATTCCCATGAAATAGACTAGCAAACTTTCATCAGTTTCTTCTCCAAGTAGCTCTTCTCTACCTTTTCTTCTGCTATCTTCACTAGGGTCTCATAGTGATCAAACTCATCAAGTGTCATCTTCATGTTCTCTATATTATCTCTGCTCTAGAAAACAATAGGTACTGGAAGCAATTTATTCACAGTATCGATTGCTCTAGACATCACCTTAGTCTTCTTGTCAATTTTCTACTCAAATCTCTCCTTTGCTTTAGTGAGTGCGGTGAAGGATAAACTCACCAACTCATCCTCATCCATGCGATCAACATCAACATCAATAGTTTTTTCTTTACTTTCCAATAATAAGATAGAAGATGTGTCAATTTTTGTTTTGTCTTCAACTTTTGCTTCTTCATCTTTTTGCTCCATTTCTTTATGTTCTTCCTCTCTCTATTCTCCCTCTTTCTGTTCTTCCTCTTTCTGTCCTTCATCTTTCTGTCCTTCATCCTCAACCATTTTACTATCAATGTTTCCTTCAAATGGATCCTTTTCATCATGAGAAGTGTAAAGTGTCATAGGCACACCGGAAACATAGAAATCTGGTTGCATGTCATCTTCACTTTTTGCAACACTTGGCTCAATTGATTTGGAACTCTCTCCCATTCCTAAGGGTGTGGGAATTATAGTCTTAGGAGGTGAAGCCTTCTCAGTAATAGTACTCATTAGTAAATGATCCAATGCTCTCTGAGTCTCTTCAGTAACTTCTTCATACTTTCTTGCCATAATTTTTTACTAACCTTGCCTTAGTCCCCATTAATGGTTTTAGTTCATTAAATATTCTATCTCTCTCTTGCATAGAAATCACAGGTAACATATTATCAATTGCTTGATTTCTGATAGTCTCATCTTCCATATGTGCTAATTGTTTTCTTATTTCCAATCTCCCATACAAATCTTCAAGTACACTGCCCTCTATCTCTAACATATTTTTCTTGAAAACAAGTAAATGATTTACCACAATCTCTTCAATCTTAAGCTTATCAGATTCTTCATACCTGTCATAGTATTTGTTTATTGTAACTAGATTTCCTTTCTCAATAGATCTCTTCTCAATCATTTTCAATTCTGTTTTCTATACTTGTCTATCATTTTCAGCTTTCTTCTCTTCTCTCTTAGTCCTCAGTTCTTTAGATGCTGAATTTTGTTTGGAGGATCTAGTGTTCACTCTAGGAACCAACTTTACTACTTGTGAGGTCTTCAAAGATGATGAAGGCGTGGCTACATCAATAACAGTAGTAGGTTTAGTAGCCACCATCACAACTTTAGGAGGTGGAAAGGCTGAAGTAATTTCTAATCCAAAAGAACATTCTGCTAACTTCTTCTTTACTTCCTTCAACTCTTCTTCAATCAATCCTATCTTAAATCCATATTCATGAATAATATTGTCTATTTTCCTTTTCCTCAAGCCTCTGGTCTTCTCCTCTCTTACTTTAGTTGATTTTTCTTCATAAGTACTCCATCTCTCCTCATATGTATCTACTTCAGATGCCAGAACATGTTTGATTTGCATAGTCAAGATTTCTAAACTCACCTCATATCCCATAGGATAACACCATTTCTTCCTTGGAACAACTGCCTTAAAAAATACACAGTCTATCTCAACCATAAAACATATTGTGTCCTTATACTTTTCAACTAAATCACCAGGTATCTTGTATCTTTCTTTCATCTATCTCTGAAGAATTTTAATCATACCAAATAGTTCTACATCAACCCATGTGTTGTTCTGTCTTCAATATCTATCAAAAATATGAATGCCAGTAGGTATCCCTTTTCTCCCACCACTAGGGTGCATGCCTGGAAACTTATGCTCAATATAAATGTACATGTGAACTAGTAAAGAACCAAATCTAAAGGTTTTGGATTTTTCTTTCTTTATCAACTTTAGATTCTCCAAAAACTATTGTGCCAACTCTTCACATAGGTTATACTTCATATTTTATTTCACCATTCTATAGGCCATCATAATAACTCTAGGAGATACTGAATTAGGTCTACTACTATAGTAGAATTTGTAACCAAGTATCATCGAAATCAATCTCACGTCTTGTAGATAAATGTCATTCATTGTCATAGCTCGAATATCCCATTTCGAGTGTGTTAGGGTTTCAAATTTCTTCTTAACATGCTTCTCTGCTATAGGGATGATTGCAGTATTGTCCAGTCCATTAATCTCATGTATCAATTGACTGCAAATCTTCATAGGTTGATCACCTATCTAAATAAACTGACCATGAACTCTGCTCAGCAATATCTTAAACCATTATTCTTTGCTGAATTTGTATAATTCCATAATTTTCATAATGTTTAACTCAGCTACATGTTTGAAATCATCTCCCATTATGCCATTATCAGTCATGTACTACATTTCAGTAGAAATATCATCAATACCCATTATGTCATACTTGCAATGAATATATTCCCTAATGTCTTCAACATGCAAAATGCCATATGGTGTCTGGGAAAATGCTCCTTCGAGATCATCCTCACACGACTTAAAAGTATGTTTCTTAAATTTGTACCTAGGTATATCCACAACATCATATATCATGGGTGCATCGATAGTTTATGTAGATGTAAATGATGTAGATACCTTTTACACGCTGAAATCTGAGTATATGCTTCGATCGATCATGCCAAGCAGTCGCTAGATAATCTAAATATCTCTGCTCTTTGATTTCCTTAGGTCATTGCTCTTCAAATGGTAAGGAAATAGATAACCATTGGGTGCTTTATACAATGTTAAGTGTCAAAAACTCACATTACCCAATACTATCTAGTAAGTCATAAAGCTTGCGATCATAATATATGCATCATTCGATGTTGCGCTCTTAGATATACATTCCATGATGTCGGCCAATATCACACCTAAGCTCACTAGAGCTCATTCCAAATAATCAGGGGAAATATTATCTTCAATGCTCCCCCTAAGGCCATGCTTGACCATTCAGGTTGATTGTGCTTTGTTAACATCAGTCGAAGATCCAGGAGCATCTATTGTCTCTCCATGAACCAATATCTCACTTGTCTCTTTGATTTTCCATATCTTATCACTGTTGTTATCTTCTACTTTCTTGAAACAACTGTCAAAATCATTCTTTAGCTCTGCAATACTCTTACCAGTATCATTTTCATTCTTCTGTGTATTCCTAGGAGGTGGTACTCTTCTATTATTCACTCCATTATACTTGCAAAACTCCGCTATATGTCATGGATTGTTGCATTTGTAACATATAGGAAGTCTTTTGTCCTGATTTACTTGCAGCTTACAAAAATTTGCAATGTGTCCAATGTTGTTACATCTGTAACATGTAGGTTTCACTGTATGCTCTCCTCTATTGTCTTGCCTATATCTAGATTAGTTGAGTTTCCTGCATTGTGCTTTCTTGTGCCCATGCCATATGCATTATAGTTAAAACAATAACCAGAAAGAATTTTAAAAGGGGCATTACCTCTGCAATATCCATGTGTCCAAACTTGTTACAACCAAAACATCTACCTCTGAAAGGTCTGATATGTTCTCTAGGTTCTTTAAGAGTAGGTTTTTCTATATCAATCTTCGTAGCTTATTTCTCTTCTTGATTATTGGAACATTCAGCTTCATTGAATTTAATATTAGTCATATCTCCTTTAGGTTTCTGTCAGTCTCTTTCTTCATCGATCAAGTCATTATTCATGTGAAGTTTCTCAATGTGTTTCTTTGTCTCAACAAGTTCACCTTTTATGATCTGATTATATTTCTCCAATTCTAGATAATTTTTCTTGTAATGGTTAGCCTCATTCTTCATTTGTTCCATCAAAATATTTGCATTTTTCAAAGCTTCTTCAATCTTTTTTTTAGCATCTTTCCTATTGAATCTCTTTAGCAATGGATTCATTCTCAAGATTCAAAGTGTCATTCTCCTGTTCAAGTTTCTTTATCAGATCTAAATTATCATTATCTGAATCTTCCTTTATCTGAAACTCAAGGTCTTGTCTTTGATTTCTAGAAAGTTCAAGCCAGTCTTTCAATTTCTTGACGAAACCATCTGCTCTCCTTAATTTGAATCTCAACTCACCATTTTCTTCTTTTTCTTTATCAAGGTCTTCAAGTGCAACTTCAAATTTCTCTCACAAATTATCTGAATCCATTCTGATCTCCCTTAACCTGCTAATCTTTCTCTCCAAGGGCCAAAAGCTATGATACCAATTGTTAGGATTAAGTAATACTGAGAGGAGGGGTGAATCAGTATTACATCACTTAAAATAAAATTTGAACCAATTCCACATAAAACATAAGCATACTGAAATTAAAAGAACATAACAAAATAACACAGTACTCATAGCACCATTATTTGTTGTCAAGGAAACCCTGGCCAAGTGAAAACCCCGGTGGGGATAGTACTAAAGTATAATGTCCCTGTTAGGATACCTAGCCCTGTTAGGAGCTGAATATTATATAGTACAATTCCTTGTTAGAGGAATACAACCCTATTAAAGGTATACAACACCCTGTTAGGGGCCAACTAAGCTTACAACTCTTACAATAATACTTCTGTTATAAAGTGTTCTCAGTAATGAACAAAAACAAGCATCTTCAATGCTTAGATAGTTCCAGTCATAGTTCTACAATGATCTATGTCATCCTCTGCTCTTCCATTTGCACATATATCTTATTCCATCCAGTACATCAATTCATATCTTCACTCTACAAAAGTCTCCATATATATATATATATATATATA
>MU224402.1:153874-168019 GCA_018584345.1 Thuja plicata
ACCCATCTACCATCTACAACACATACAAACAAGCAGAAAAGAGACAAGGGTGACACAACTCAATAAATTGGTTCCAGGAATTCAAACTCTGCATATTATCTCTCAAAATGAGTTACAAATTCTCTTTACCTCTGTCAGGAACTTAGAACAAGTTACAAAAACAAGCAAGTCAAAAAAGAAGAACTGGCAATAATGAGTCTTCAACTCATATTTATACAATTTCAAAGCCAAAATGCATCTTTTTTGGCGAGCAATAACTTCTTGATCAGATCTTTTAGCTTGTCCAGCCACCGCTTAGCTCTGAAAGTCATCCCTTCAAAATATCAACATAAATTCTCCTCTACAGAAACGGTCTTATCGCTCTAGAAGAGTCACCAAAGCCTTTGAAATGCAATAACTTTTCTGCAGACTCATCAACTGTATCCTCTCAAAATCTGATCTTTCCATCGTCTGAGAAAAATATCTGACATTCCTGTTTCTGCGAAAATCTGATCTTCTCCTTTGCTTACATTTTTAAATTCTAGGAAAATCGCAGACTTGTACATATTTCACTCAGAAAAATGGCTAAAATCAGCAAACAGTACCTCCTCCTTCTTTAATCGCTCACTCGCAGTCTCTCATGCTCTGCTTCTATCTTCTGTGCGAGTGAGCGACACATGTCTCTCCTTATCCTTAGTCGCAAGCTCGCGAGCTAATCTCTGGTAACACTTTCCCTTCAGCGACTGAGCGCCAATTCCATTTCTTCATGCCATCGCACGCTCGCAAGTTCTTTTTTCTTTGGCCGAAAACCGCAGCGACTGAGCGATGAGTTTATCTTTTCCTTTGGTCGCCCACCCACGCACTGTCTTCCCTTTATCCTTATTGCTCAGCGACCGAGCAATGACCCCTTTCTTTTGTTAATCGCACACTCACAGGTGCCCTTTTCTTTCGTCTGCAATGACTGGCGACAGAGCGATGATGCCTTCTTTTAACTCGTCACTGACTCGCGAGCTTCTACTTGATCATCTTAAAACATTAGCGAATGCGCGATGAGTATTCCTATCACCTTGGTCGCTCGGTCGCAGACCATTAAGAACCGTGAAAACCATATGTGCGACTAAGCGACTGCAACTTCAAATTAGCATGTTACACCTTCATCGCGCACTCGCACTGCACAAAACACATGAGTTAGAGCCTATGCGAGTAGGCGATGACCTTAATACGACCTCGTCGCGCACTCGCATAGCTAAAACATTGACCGCCATGAGATAACGTGACTGTGCGATACACACTTTAAATGACTCATCACCCACTCGCGGGACTTAAAGACCTTGACCTAGACTGATCGCGATTGCGCGATAACTCCTATTGCAGCTCATCGCGTGCTCGCGGACGGAACATGACAACTTAAAAACAACTCGCGATTGCGCAATCAGACCAAAAGCATGATTTTAAAAAGGGAGGGGTGACCGTTTTTGCGTGGTAAACACAGGATTTGAATAAACAGCACCTTAGGAGGGATAAAAGGATTTTAGACGGTCACACAGGGTAGACCAGGCCAAATTGCATAAAAATGGAAAATTTGGGCAACAGTAACCCCTATATATATCTATCTCTACATCAAGAACATTATATAATTCAGAATATTATATAATTCTTCGCTAACCATGTTAACACCGATGTGAGGGGCCACCACTAATTTCAGAAAACAATCTTCATTCACATTTTGTTTTGAATCATAATTTAAATCATGGTTAGTAAGATCAACATGGGTAAAAACATATTAACATTGATTTTCATTTCTTGATCCACACCTATCTACTGCATTTGATAGATTATGAAAATGAACCCCAGAAGATAGAAAACCCCTTGGGATTCCATACTTTAGATTATTTTCAATATCTGTTGTTGTCAAAAAAGCCCGATGCAAATTTTTAGGCTCTTTATCTCTCAACAAGTAGCTCATCTTTTTACCAAATGCACCTAAATAAACAACCAAACAAACATAATCGTCTGGTCTAAAAATCATTGGGATCTGACCCAATACACTTGCAAATCTGAGATTGAAAGGAGGAACCAACTCATCATTCTTTATTTGTATCTCCATTAAGTTCTTTATCACTATAGATGGATTAAACCTTTCACCAAATTGCTCCAAAAAGGTTGAACCTAACTCTTCCCATGAAGAGATAGAACACTCTAGCAAAAAAGAGAACCACTGCCTTACATCACCTACTAAAGACTGGATAAACAACCTCATAATGTTTTCCTCATATCCAATATCAAAATCCTCAATTAAGTCCTTGAACTTTCTCTAATGCTTTTCAACATTTCCTCTCTCCCACCACTAAATTTTGGCAATTTTTCTTTCATCCCGAGTGGAAAAATATTTGGGTAACCATGAATGCCTTCATAATTTAGAGTTGCATAATAATTAATGTTGAAACTCTATCGATTACACTCTTATGACATCTTAGTAGGCACAATTGCATTTTCAAGTATGCAAGGCTTGAAGATTCACTATACATTTATACTTGCACTTGAATTTAAAACAAAATCAATCATAAGATGGTTACAAACCTCCTCTTTCTTCCCTCTCAATTAGTGCTGACCACTTAATAGGGAAAATTTTAACAACTGATTTTGATGGAACAATAATTATCCAATGAAATACAAAATACCTGGATGTGATGAAATTGCTGCAAAAACATTGATCTGAAGTCACCTTCCCATCTTCACTAAAATCTTTGGTAGAGTCACCACCTCTTTGTAGAGGAAAGATTTGCATCAGCTGAGATTTATTCACCCTACTTAGAGCTTCTTCAAAACCAAAAAACTCACAACACCCCCCTACTAATAGTTTCTCATACATATTCCTCCCTTGACTATGCTCTCAGTCACAGGAGCCTAAACATATGCTTCATCTCCACTGCAAGTCCACCTTTGCTTTTAGTCTTTCTCCAAATATACATACTGGTACAATCAAAGAACTCAGAGTCGCCACTCACCACTTGTGAGATAATATATCTATATCTTCTAGGAACTTGCACTTCTTGGACAATATTGTAATGACAGATAAAAACAAACCCTGACTCACTTTATAAGTAAGAGGAATGCTTCTTTGTAAAATATGACCCTATAATAACCATATGAATATGGTATTGATTTTGACTAAATAGAGAACAAATCTCTCTTATCCCTGGCCAAGTCTCTATGTTGCTTTTGACTCTTGGATTTATTCAGCAAAGGAATCTTGCTAACAATTATGTTGAAGTTGTTAACCTTTGTTTCTCCAATAGAGTCTCCAATTCTATTAATGACTGAGATGGGCTAACACCATATAAACATTTGATTTGATTTATTTATATCAGAGTTTCCCTGATAAGGTTTACATGACCTTTCTGTTCTATATCCCCAACAGAGTCACCATTTTTGTTTGTTCTTTTTCTTGCTCATCCTTTTTATACATGTGGAGATTTCTCTATATGCCCCAACACTGATTCAACAAGGAAAAGAAGCAACATGCAACAAGGTCCTTAAACCTTCTACACTTTGAGCTCCACCAACTCAGGTGGGTATTACCTATCTTTTGCCTTCAATATTCAATATTGTCACAAACTGGCAGGCATAGTGGATGCAACATAAAACATGTAAATGGTAACAAATTTTATAAAGATTGATGAGAACCACACATTCTAACATACTAGACCAGTGCCCTATCCAGTGGGTATGGAGTCACTTTAAATGAAAATTATCTTTACAACAACATACATCAAATGTAAAACCTGTAAATGATCTCTCAACTTGACTATGCCTTACATAATCAATTTACACTCTTGGAAGCAAATATAATCATCTAATTCATTACAGTTCTTTACTCACTAAAATGAATTTAAGGAATTTAATTATGTTTGAAAGAAACCCTAAACTAGTTAGACCCTCTACCTTACAGACTGATGGATCGAGATGTCCTTAACAACCAATCCAAATGAATACAAAAATTGAAACAAAGACATTAGTCATTAAGATCTCACAAATAACATGAAGTTACAAACATATATTATGCTAAAACATCTGAAACATTTAAAATTAGAGCCAAAGAAACCACGGATAGTTTTAATCAAATATGCAGAGCTTAAAAGCCATCCATGGCATAAAAATCCCATCCTTACAAATGACCTAGCAAACTCTAATTATACCAATTGGACACCACAAGTTTGGACCACCTTAGGGAAAAAAGTAACCCTAAAACACAACCACCAAAACTCGGGAACCAAGCCAACATTAAGGAAAAATAGATAGGGAGCTGACTAAGGTTACAAAATATCTATAAATCTGATCACAACCCTAAGTCACCACCATTTGACATTTATGAAGCCACAATCATAAAACATCTATCCCTTCAGTACCCTACAACTACATAAATACGACCCAAAATATCAGGCCTATCCATCTACCTCTCTGCAACTTGGAACGCGATATCATGGCCAAAAAACCCTCTAGAAACATTTAAATATTCAAATGTCTATTTTAACGGTCACACCTAGCATGAAACTCCATCGACAGTCAAAATCAAACCCTAAATTCATCTTTAAAATGTGGTCGTCGATCAATCGCTTAAAACACTCACGAGCCTGAGAAAATGAAAAACTTAAGCCAAATCAATGAATCCCTGGACATCCATGTTACACTACATTATTTGCCTTGGAAATTATTTATTTGTATTTACCTATGCTGACCGACCTGGATAGGCATCACTCAGGCATGATCCCACGAAGACTATCCATCATGCAAATCACAATTAAGGTATCATGCCTGCCGTCAGATTGAATTAGATTTTCTTTACCTTTATCTTTATTTGAAAACCCTAACCCACAATCTGATCTGGACACATTTTGCAAAGGCATGATTCTCCAAAGAATAAAAAATACTCATCTTCTATTCACATGATCCTCATCTTTATTATAGCCTTTACCAAGTCCTATCATATGACACGGGTCACACATGCATGAACACTTGATGAATAACCTTTGTGCATCTTCGCATAGAAGTATCACGCCAACCGTTCAATCTTCCTTAATCTAACTTTCCTTTGTGTTTCTTTGGCTCTACAACAATCTTGCCACTTTCCACATGTCACATAGGTGACATGCTATGAATGATATCCACCCTGCATCTTTCATTCCCATAATTGCACCAACCGTTAGATCAATTACGATCTGCTCGAACAATATCTTCATCGCTAGCCTTGAAGACGCTGGCCCCACAATCTAAAGATGGACACTTGGAACCCAAGAATGATTCCTTGAAGACTAAACATCGGGAAACTTTTAATCAAGGCATTATGCCTACCTTTGGATCAACAACAACTTTCACAACATCTAAAAAGAATGAAAGATCACGGGGACTTTTAAACTTAGGAAATACTAAAATGAACTCTGTGAGGACTTAGGATTTAAAAGGAATGACCCCGCATGATGACTTAAAACCCATGGGATTAAGTGGCCCAAAAAGGTAGCGCAAAATTATAAAAGGCATAAAGGACCTAGGGCTTATACACCATGGAAGCTAGGGCTTAAGGAAATGGTCTTTAAAATAGCAGAACAAGGCAGTAATTAGCACCATGGTAACCAAAATTTTGTAGTCCTAATAGAGGGTTGGCCTAGAGTAATGAAATTTGTCTCTTGATCTGTATAAAAACACTGATTGCATGTCAGATCCACTTTGCTCTTTTCTTCATGACACTGCAATAATCTCTACTCCTTCAATCTCTGACCGCTCCACTTGAAAATATGATTGCAACCCTAAATCAAATGATTTAGATCACCTTATATAGTGTTGTCCTTAAGTCACTTAAGACCTAGAAAATTTTCATCATAGTCGACACAAAGTATTGATCCACTACCTCAAGATCAACATCAAAAATACCTAACATGTCAACATCAAACATAATATCCATGTTTATGACCAATATCCAACCTCAAATCCACCGCTTTAATTGATTTAATATGAAACTTTGATCAGTGAACCAATAGGTATACTCTGTTCTCCACCAAAAACACAATTCACTAAAATCATGGAATTATTTGTCGTGATCTAAACTATGGATTCCACTAACCATATAAAAAAACTCCTCTATGATCATAATGCCTGATCTATACTAAAACTCAACCGCTACCAAATTCTCTAACTAAAATTGTTCTTCCTGTACACCGATCAATGCACTAAACTATTTCTTTCATTACCAATCATGCAAAGATCTTATTGGTCACTCCAATCATGTTAACTAACAATTTTGTCATTAATGACAACCAATTATGCATCCCTTATGACTGCTCCTCATAAGAACTCCAAAAACCACCATAATTCCAACAATCTCCTCCTTTGGCATTGATGGGAAACACTCTGTGAAAATATTCTACTCACCATCCTTATCGACATTCTGACATACATAACTCCTCCTTATCTCATGCTTCCCATTAAAATTATTTTCAATGAACCCATACTCACACTCATACTTCCCCTTTTTCATACAATGACAAAGGTTCACAAATTGAAATGTGTACAAATATTGCATATGAAACTTACATTCTATCAACTACATTTTTGTAGTTTGTCTTTGTTGTCTCCAATGGCATTTCCCACAACTTTTTCAAATGGTTCAAAGAAATGTTTTTCCCATACAGATCATATGTTAACTCCTCCATGCAATCTAGAGTGCTCAAGTCTGGAAACTCAATTAGAGTTTCTTCATTCTTCACATTTTGTTGCATCACCTATATTGTGGGTGCTAGGTATGTTCATAATTCAAGTAGTTTGATGGCCCTCTTATCATGTTATGCCTATAACTACCTCACACTGTGTGTGATCATTTTCACTTTGGTAGTATATTATGATGTAGATCTTGTGATGGGATAAAACTTTTCAACTAAGTTGTTAAGCTCCTTTAGTGCATCTTCTATGTTTTTCTCCAAATCCTTGGTAAAATCTAGAAGTTTTGACACTTTGGTCAATAACTAGCCAACCTATTTTAGTGTGTTCTTCATCTGATCCACAAGTTTTGAAAGTGTCAACTTGTCTTTAGAAATATTCTCTACCAACTTTATTATTATTTTCTTCACATATTGATACCAACCAAATTCATTAGTGCATTCTCCAAGTTAGGTACTTGATAAAAAATAGCTTTGATCAATATATCCAGCTGATCAATAGGACTATCATGTTTTTGATAGTCCACATCAGGAACTAATTTACTGATTATGTTCCTGACAGCCTTCATTTCTCTAACCTTCTTCTTCTTTCCCTTTAGTATATCCCTTACTATTTTCACCTTACTAAGATACTTCCATTAACTCCTTGGGACTCATCTTGGTTATATCAATAGGTGCTTGAATATATTCATCTTATGGTTCACCTTCATCTTAGTGATATATTTACCAGTTAGATCTAGCTTCCTCTTTACTAAAAGTAACTCTTCATTACCCTTTTGATCTTTACTTTTCTGTTCTATCACTTTCTCTGTAGTTTGCTTTTTTTGTGCATCCACTTCAATTTGTGTATCAATAATTTGTATCTTCTTAGGGATATCAGAGATAAAATTATCTATGACATCTCTTATCTCTTGATTTGTTGACTCTTGACCTTGTCCTTTGTCTAATATTGATTTGTCTTTAGTTTCTTTCTTGGGTTTAACTAAATTTTTCCATATATCCACCATCTCATCTCTTACCGATGTTACTCCAAATGAGCATTGAATTTTTCATTAGTATTCAATCTCTCAAATGGATAGTCAATAACAGAGATACAAATAAGACAATCGGTATAATCACCAAAGTGCAGAGTTAACTGAGAGTACTGATCACGTCCAGAGTTAACCGAGTGCAGTGATTACCAAGCAGATAGACTTTACCAAGCAGTAGTCTACACTGAGATACACAATATAACCGAATAAGAGTATAAATGAGATACATAGACAACACCGAGCACTGAGAGACAACATTAATAGAGTGGACCAGAGGCCACATAAAAGTTTGTTATAGCACATCATTCTAGGTAATAAAAATTTTCCAACCTAGATAACAGTTTACAACGATCGAGGAGAGCATTAATTATGGATTTAGAACATTAATTGTTTATATCTCCTATGTTTAGATGATCAAGGTAAATTATGTACACCATTGATCTTAGGTTAGGGATGTTATTGTAAAGCGCTAATTAGGTCATAGAGGTTTGATATATATAAATATATAGATGTAATTTTGTAATGTATGTTTATCAAGCAATGATGAAGTAGCCATCATACTATAGACATCAGAGATCAGACAAGGGTTTTAAGGATAGAGACTACATTACAGTAATCAGTTATCACAACAAAAGCAAGGCTACCAAAAAGAACAGAGAAGAAGGTATTATCATTCAAATTGATGTGATATGTTTTGTATGTTCTTAAAGGATCCTTATCAACAATATTGATATTGTATATGTTCAGATCACATTTTTGTTACTCTCTAACAACTGTAATAGACCCCAAAATCTCTTAACAGGGCAGACTTAACCGTCTTTTTGTAAATCTCTTAACCGAGTGCACACATACTTTGTGTTGCTAAATCCTCTCATGGGGTAGATCTAATCGATCTCATTGTTACTCCAAGTAGGGTAAGATCATGAGAAGTGATCAATCTTTGTAAGCTTTAATAGGCTACTTTATTTACTGCAGTAGTGAACTTTTGTGGGTCTCATCTCCACCATAGTTTTTACCTTCTAACAGGGGTTTTCTGCAATACCAAAATACTAGAGTCATCAGTACTTAATTTCATGTATGTGTATTGTTTACTTTACATGCATTTACATTTCAGTAGTGATACTATACATTTGGTGTATGCAATCTACTCAGTCGGTTATTACAGAACTACTGGTTACATTAGATTAAAAGTTTTTAAGGGTATTGATTTACCCCTCCCCTCTCAGTACACACCTCTCCATTATCCCAACAACTGATTGTATTTCACAAATGAGAATCCTTGATACTCTATTCCCTGCCTTGAATTATGACCTTATTGCTTCAACCATTATCTTCACATCCTTAGTTGTTAATTTAGGTTGTAATAGTTCAAGTTCTTGTTTCATCACCACTATGTCAATCTTCAAAGCTTCTCTACATCTCTTATCTACTTTCTTGTATATTTCCTTAGGTATAGCCTTGTATAATTCACTTGGTGCTTTGCAAAATGCATGTAGGCTCTCTACAACTGCATCCTCTATCTTCTTTATACCTTCACTATCAAATTTATCAAATTATTTCATCACATTAGTCATTCTTCCATATCCCTTAACATCTTTGATTATGCTATCAACAGTAATAGTTTTATCAATCTTGACAATTTTCTCAATAGGATTTCCTACGACTATGGACTTCTTCCCACTAGCTCTTAGCTCTTTTTGTTCCTTATCAGACTCAGTTTCAACTTTGTCTGCTTCAACCTTATCTTACTATCTTTCTTTCCTTTTAACTTTTTATAGCCAGATGTCTTCTCTTTCTTCCTTCTATAAGTTTTGTGAACAGTCACAGGTGACTTCTTTAGTGGCTTAGTCATAATAGGAGTAGTATTAGATTGAGTTTGTTTTAGTATTAAACTCCTAGTGACTCTCGGAGGTGTTATCTCTTTAACTTCAAATTCATCTTTCTTGACTTCTACAGTAGTAGATGTACCTACTTCCTCACTCTCTAATTTCTTCCTAAGTTTTGTCATCATTTCTTGGTTAATGCCACTCATTTTGGCTAAGTTATCAACTTTTTTCCTTATTTTCCTTTGGATTACTGGTGCCTTCAATTCACTGTGAATTTTTAGGGATAACTCTTCATAAATTCCAAACCAAGGTGTTGAAGTATCAATTGGCTTTGGCAATAGTACATCATTGTATAGTGACTAAATCACCATCTACCTCATATCCCATAGCTGGTACCCAAAATTTCCTAAGTTGAAGTGCTTGCAACATACAAGTATTTGCATCTACTAGAAAAAAAATATCATCTTTATATTTTTCAACAATACCAGTTGGGATTCTCTCTATCATGTGCATTTTCCCTTGAAAATATTGGAAATATCCCCAACTAACAGTATTAAAATTATTTCCTAACATCTTGATACATTCCTTAATCTGCATTATTACTGGATGATCTTCTAACCATGTAAGTGGACCTATTCTAGGAAATTTATTCTGCAAGTAAAAGAATATACATACCAAGAGTGATCCATATTTGAACGATTATTTATTATCCTTCTTGATCCTTTCCATGTTTACGAAGAATTGACTCCTCAACATCTCACATAGGTCGTATTTGGCATATTCCTTCACCATTCTATAAGAAGCATGAATTTATCCTCTAGGTACATTGTTCAACCAACTAGACTAGTACACTCTATACCCTACCACCATTGAAGAAAATCTCACTTCTTTGTCTTCTATATCTTTGATAGTCATAGCTCGGTGATCTTGTTCAGGTGAACCCACAATAGTGGGTTACACTTTTTTGGATGAAGGAATTCACCCCGAAAAGCACAGTTGAGGAAAAAAAAAATGCACTTTCAATCGGAATTAGCAAGTACTTTCAATTGCAAGTGAGTAACTTACGATTGAAAGTACAAAAAAGTGGTACTTTCGATCATAAGTTACTTTCGATTGAAAGTACTAACTAAATACTTTCGATCGAAAGTAATTTAGGTTTTTTTAGGGTGGCATTTTTAACCCGCCCAAACAGTCATTTTCATTGTTTCGGCTGGGTTGAAAGTAGGACGTGCGGGGCATCTGTTTTACAAACGTCGCTTCAAATAGGTATTTTATATTTATAAGTTGCATTTTTTTATTATTTTTAATATATATAGTTGGTATATATATATATACACGCCTCCTTCAATCGCGATTCATGATTCCCAAGCTTTCCAAAGGCAAGGGTTAGTAGCAAAGGTTTTACAATGATACAAATCAAGCACACAAGAACTACTAAAATGAATAACTTGAAACGTAACCAATAAAATGTACAAGCACAAGAAAGGAAAACAAATGAATGAAAACCCCAAAGCACTTGAGGCTTCTATTGTCTCTCTCTACTTCCGAAACGCATCTCTTGATGCTCAGTATTGGTGTGGGCAGCGTCTATGACTTGAGAAGCATCGAGAATTTGATACTTGAAATGTGTGTGTGTGTGATCGCAAGATGGCTTGAATGCTAGAACCAAACTAACATAGTAATGGTGCACGAGAGCTTAAAATCTTGGATCCTTGAAATGGTTATGAAGGGTTTATTATATAGCAATTGGGGATGAAATGAACGATTGAGATCAATCCCAGAGATAGGGAGATGAACGGTTGAGATCAAAGGGAACTAGAGAAGCCATCAGTAAACTCCACCTCTTTAATTTGTAAAGAGGAGACAGAGTTTGGTTGACTGAAGAGCTAATTGTGAGTTACCTTTTTGAACTGAAGAGGTGGGTGAAGTTACCCATGTGGACTAGAGAGGTGGGTGGAGTAACCCATGTGATTTGATTGGAGTTACCTCTTTGGAGATAAATGAATATTTAATTCATTTATTTAATTAAAGTCAATATGTGAGATAATTGAATTCTTTTTTATTTAGAATTTATTTATTGGATGAAATTAAATTAATTTAATTCAAAGAAATTAATTTGTAAGTTTAAATATTTGAATTTAAACTATAGGAAATCAATTTTAATTAATTAATTAATGGTAATTAATCAATTAAGGTTAATTAATTAAATAAAATTAATTATTTAATTAATTTTGAGAATTTGATTAGATGATTTGGGGAATAAATTTGGAGGAAAATATATGATTAATTAATGATTAAAAAACCATTAATTAATAGATGAAAATTAGTGTTTTTAATGTAAAGTCGCAAGCCTATCCATTTTTGGGTGTCAACATTTGCCCCTCTTTGATGCGATGTGACTTGTCGCAGTGTGTCAAAGATTCTTTGATTTTGATTCTGCCCCAACTTGCCCCGGTGATAGTAAGTGTATTTATGCCCCCTCAACAAATTTGAGCGAAAAGTCACAACATGAGCGTTAATTTGTTGAAACCGCAATTTCTGAATCTGGGTAGATGACTGATTTGAAAAATGCCTGATATTGAGTGTGGAAGTTTCAGGGGACCAGAAAGAAAAATTAGACCTCCTTGTGAAATTAGGGTTTCTAAAAATCCCTATAAGTAGCCAAGAGGGCCACTCATTTGTCACATTGCGATCTTGGACCTCTTGATATCTTGGTGAGTTTTGCTTTAGTTTTCTGTCCTTTTCCTCCTGTTTTCATGCGATGGTGGGCCTTCCTTGAGTCACTCACATTAATGACCGGGTCTGGATGTATCATAGACCAGCTGGCTCAGGATGTCCGATGAGTTTTATCGCTTTGCGTGTCATTAATGCTCTGATTTATTGCTTTGAAAATTTGTAGTTTTCTGAATTTTTGACTTAGGTGCCGCAATCGTCTATGATTTTGCTGCAATTGCGGTTTAAATGCCGCAATTGCTGGTTCAGTACCACAAATGATAAAAGTGCCATAGTCACCTTGTTTTAATTCTGTAATTGCTCTTTGTGTGTCGCATTTGAATTCTCTATTTTGCAATCGCATAAGTGTACCGCATTTATAGGTTTTATTACCGCAATTGCATTTTTGTAACTGTATGCTTGATTTGTTTGTTTGATATCTATATATTTTGGCTTCTAATACTTTCCTGGATGACTAATACTGATATATTTCTGACTTATTACTGTGTGCAATTCACTGGGTGAATTCTATGTTGTCGAGATTTGAGACCGGTGGGTCTTGTTTACAGGTTCCAGCTCTCGGAGAATGAGAGGTCAGTACTTAGGGACCTAGGATTATATTGGATTTTCTATATGCCAGAGATCATGACGAACAGGGGTCTGATCTCTGCTCTTGTTGAGCATTGGCATTCTGAGACATGCACTTTTTGGTTACCCACTGGTGAGTGTACTATGACATTCGAGGATGTGTACCGCATCCTCCAACTTCTGATCTAGGGTGTGCTTGTTGAGTATGCCACCCATTCTGGTATTGTTTCTTTGACGAAGCTCTCTGGATTGCCCCAAGATCAGCTTGGGTTGTCTAGTACCTATGACATTCCATGGTCCAGATTTGGTTTGGGCCTTGACAGACTGTCCACCTTACTAGGTAGTCTAATTTTTTACATCTTATGCCCTGATCGTTGGCAACGAGGATTTTCTATTGGCTTCGGTACTGTGCTGCAGAGTATGGTCAAGGATCATAATTTTTTTCTTGGGTTCCATGTATGTTGGCCCACATGCATTTTCATATGTTCTATGTGGCTTACCTTAATGGTAAGTTGCTCGACTGTGGTGTGACCCTGCTTCAGATATGGGCATGGGAGCACATAGCTATTTTTCACCCTATTGGTACATGTGCTTTGCCAGCTAACAAGCCTTACATGTACATGTATGATGGAGCCATTGTTCAGACCCACATGGGTCATTTTATGCATTCGCGGCAGCAGCTAGATATGATTCCATACTTCATATGGAGGTCTTATAAAGATTTCCCTATCTGGGATGGAGAGGACATCCATCTTCCCTTCTATCAGTAGCGGAGATATCTTATTGGTCGTGTGACTAATCATGTGCACATGATTAAATTTCACAACACCGACAGGGTGTTGCAGCAGTTTGGTGAGCAGCAGGATGTGTCCGACTCTTATGCTTACTTTGCTCGTAGGTCAAGGGATTTTGTCGTCTAGGGTGGTGTCATATCACTTGATGCTGCCCGTACTGAGTTTGTAGGGTTACTTCCCATGGTGTGGACATGGTGATCAGCCACTGTTGATGCAGGTTGTTATCATCACATCTCTTGCTTAGTTTCTTTACTACTCTTATTATCTATCTTCTCTATGTGACATTGTCTTTTATCTGATGTGGTACTGATATTTGAATCTATTCTCTTTGCAAGCACTACTCCCCAGTATGATGCACATTGGGCCCAGAGTCGACCAGTTGCACTCACAGATGTCTCTCATCCTATTGCTGGGACACTCATGAGGAGGTGTCGTCAGGTATGATGAGGGAGGGGGGGTCGGGATGGAGGGAGGGATGGTGATCATGATAGAGGGAGGGGTGGAG
>MU224402.1:171548-183875 GCA_018584345.1 Thuja plicata
GATAAACATGAATTACACAAAATGAGGCACAAGGTAATTACAATAACAACAAGCTGTCATAGAACCAGAAGAGAAGTAGATGGATGAAAGAATAGACACAGGAGCAAAAAATACTACAAGTATCAGACCACCTTCCAACCCTTTACAAGATGAGTCCTCGACTCATACTTATACAACTTTGAAGGCCAACTGCCCCTTTTTGCAATAACTTCCAGATCAGATCTTTTCTTGTCTAGCCACCGCTTAGCCCCTGAAAGTCATCTTATCAAAATATCAACATAAATGCTTCTCTGCAGAAGCGGCCATGTCCCTTTAGAAGAGTCTCAAAAGTCTTTGAAATTCAATAACTGCTCTGCAGACCTGTCAACTGTATGCTCTGATCCCCCCAAAATCTGATTATCCACAAAATATCTGATTCTTTGCTTTGTCGCTTACTCGCAGCCTCCCATACTCTATTTCTATGCATTGCGCGAGTGCGCGACGAGCTCTTTTCTCTTACTAATCGCTCATTTGTGAGCTACATCCTTATAACACTTCCCTTTCAGCGACTAAGCGATGAGCTCTTTCTTTTTCATTTATTCCTGCGTCGCACAGTCGCTTAGACTTTACTCTGTCTTTCATTTTATGCACGAGTGCGCGACGAGCTCAATCCCTTCATCAATCGCTCAGTCACGAGTGTATCTTTCTTTTTCTGCAATGTCTGGCGACAGAGCGACGAGCACTTGTCTTTTTCTTAATCGCGCAGTCGCGAGCCTCTTTTCTTTTATCTTTTTGCTCGGCAACTGGGCAACAACTACCTTTTATTTCCTTAGGTCGCACAACCGCAGACCATTTTTACTTCATTCAGTTCTGACAGTGAGTGCGCGATGAGACATCTCTTTGCTCATCGCACAGTCACGAGCTGCATTCTTCTCACCTTTATTCATCGGCGACTGAGCGACAACATGGATCTTCCAGCTCGTCGCGCACCCGCGAGCTACATTCCTTTTATCTCTTATCTTTGGCGAGTGCGCGACACCTTCTCCTTCTGCTTGGTCGCACACTCGCAAGCTATTTTTCTTTTGCGTCCATTTCTCAGCGAGTGAGCGACCGAGCCCCTATTCTTGCTCGTCGCACACTCGCGAGCTCATCTCCCGATTTTGACGAGGCCTCGTGACTACGTGATGACATTACTTTTTCCTCAGTCGCAGACCCGCAGCCACAACATGCCAACTTAAAAATAGCTCGCGACTGAGCGATAACATCATTTTTTTAGCTTGTCGCTCAGTCGGAGGTGAATTGAGCATATGCAAGAAAAGGTTGCGACTGAGCAACGACCGCGATTGGCAGCTCGTCGCGTAGTCGCGCAACTTAAAACTTGGGCAAAATTTGAACGCGATTGACATAAGGTCTGATTTTTTGAAAAGGGAGGCATGACCATTTTGGCGGGAAACACAGAGGAGGGCCAAAAAACATAGGATGGGGAATTTTGGGCAACAGTAACTTTTGTATTTTCTAACTTTTTTGGTATTTTTTGTATATGTAGATAGGTGCCTTAACCATAGAGTCTTCAAGGGTAAAACCTCTTGAGGTGCATGTTGTTGATGTATCCTAGGAGCTGATCTCCTTCTGGTGTCGCCAGTATGAATGCCCCACTCTGGGTGGAGCTGACAATGAAAAATGGTCCTAGCCAGTTAGGCTCAAACTTTCCAGGTTTGACTCGCTCTGCTTGGTTCTTTTGATTTTCCATGAGGACAAGGTATCCTACCTCAAATGTTCATGGCTTCACCTTCTTATGATAGTTTCTTCTAAGGCGATTCTGATAGCCTCATAAGTGGTTGAAGGCATGTTGTCTTCTTTCATCTAGTAACTCCAGTTCACTGAGCCTTGCTACTCTGTATTCTTCATCTGTAATCAGGTTCTTCAATGATATCCTTAGGGATGGGATTTCCACTTTGAGGGGTTATACCGCCTCTGATCCATAGACTAGGGAGAAAGGAGTGGCTCCTATAGGTGTTCTCACACTAGTTTTGTATGCCCATAATGTGGGACTAAGCTGTAAATGCTAGTCTCGCCCTGATTCATTCACTATTTTCTTCAAGATTTTCAAGATTGTCTTGTTTGTAGCTTCGGCTTGGCTGTTCCCTTGAGGATAATAAAATGAGGAGAACCCTTGCTTGATATGGAATTTTTTGCATAGCTCTTCAACATCCTTTTTTTGGAAAGGTGTACCATGATCTGTCAAGATAGTTTGAGGGATCTCGTATCGACAGATAATGTGGTTAAGTATGAAGATTGTTATTTGCTTTCCAGTTATGTAAGTGAGAGGAATTGCTTCCACCTACTTGGTGAAGTACTTTTTTGCTGCTATGATGTATTTGAGTCCATTGGCTAAAGAAGGTGTAATTTTGCCTACTAGGTCAAATCCCCATATGGAAAATGGCAATGGTGATGTGATGGGATTTAGTTCCTGGGCTGGTGCACGGATGAGGTCTCCATGAATCTGACACTGTCTACACCTTTGTACATGTTTGTGTGCATCTATCTCTATTGTGGGCCAATAGTATCCCATGCGGATGATCTTCTTAGCTAAGCTATTGCCACCTCCATGGGTTCCACAAATTCCTTCATGTACCTCATACAGAGCTCTCTAGGATTTCATGGAAGTGAGAAATCATAGTAGCATTCCATCTAGACTTCTTCTATATAAAGTAGTTGAGAGGATGGTATACCTAGAGGCTTGGCAGATGAGGGAATTTCTCTGGTTCCTAGACAATTTGGGAGGTAAGACACTATTTTGGAGGTAGTTATAGACATCTTGGTACCATGGGTTTTCAGGACCAACAAGGACGCATGATGATTCTATGATGGATGCTTGATGTGATGGAACCAAGAGTTGCTCTACTAGAAACTGGAATCTTTTTTTGTTTCCTGGCATATCAATCAATTATGTTAAGGTAGCCATCATGTCTATAGCTTTGTACTGTGCTCAAGGGACTTGCTCGAAGAAGATGTAATTGAACTTGGTGCGTAGTGTTTCCATCTATGCTCTATATGGTATGAGCTTCTCATCTTTGGTCGTATAATCATTGTTGACTTGGCTGATGACCAACAGTGAATCTCCAAAGACTTTAAGGTTCTTGATTCTCCATTGAATTGCTATCTTTAAACCAATGACCAATGCTTCATATTCTGGTTGTTGTTTGTGCAGGGGAAGTTGAGTTTGAAAGACTTTGGAATTATATCATGATCTAGAGTGATAAGCACTATCTCTACCCCTGCACCATGGTTCGTGCACGACCCATCCAAATAGAGTTGCCATACCTCGATAGCTGGTTGTAGTGTCATAATAGATTTGTCAGGAAAGTTGAAAATAATAGGCTGATGGTCCTGAATGGGTGCCTCTGCTAGTTGATCCATGATCACTTGCCCTTTGATGGTCTTTCTATCTACGTACTCAATGTCAAAATCACTTAAGATCATTACCCACTTCACAAGTCGTTCGATAAGTGCTTCTTTTCTTAGGAGGTACTTTAAAGCATCAATATGTGTGATCAACTTTGTTTGGTGACTCATTATATAATGTCTCAGCTTCTGGGAAGCGAAGACAACTGCAAGGAATGACTTTTCAATTGGCGTATAGTTGAGCTCATATCCAACCAATTTTTTGCTTAGATAGTATATGGCCCTTTCTTTACCTGTGTCATCATGTTGTGCCAAGAGTACACCTAATGTTGACTCCGTTGCTAAGATATATAGAAGCAATGGTTTACCTTGGATTGGTGGCACCAATATAGGAGATTTGGGGAGGTAGTCCTTGAATATTTGGAATGATTTTTTGCATTGCTCGGTCAAATGAATTTGACATCTTTGTGCAATAGATGTCGGAATGGGTGGCACTTGTTTGTTAGCTGAGCTATGAAGCGCCTGATTGATTGGAGCCTTCCTTGTAACCCTCTTAGTTGCCTTAGGTTCAATGGTGGAGACATGCCCAATATTGCTTTGTCTTTCTCTGGGTCTACTTCGATGCCTCTATGTGACACTATGAACCCCAGTAGCTTTCCTGTTGTGACACCGAATTCACATTTCTTTGAGTTTAGACGGACCTTGAATTCCTGCATTCTGTCAAAGATTGGCCCCAATACTTATAGATGATCCTTGCAAAGCATTGAATTGGCTAGTATGTCATCCACATAGTCTTCCATTATTTTGTGGACGAGATCATGAAATATAGTTTTCATAGCCCTTTGATATGTCGCGCCAACATTCTTGAGACCAAATGGCATGACGTTCCAATAGTAAGTGCCCCAAGGACATGTGAAATCTATTTTATGTTGGTCTTCTGGTTCGATCCTTATCTGATTATACCCTGAAAAGCCATCCATGAGTGATAGCATTTGATGTCCAGTGGTTAGATCTACTATCATATCAATTTTGGGTAAGGGAAAGTCATCCTTGGGACAAGCTATGTTGAGCTATTTGAAGCCTGTGCAAATCTGTATCTGACCACTATGCTTTGTAACTGGAACCAAGTTAGATATCCAGTCTGCATATGGTATTGGTCTTATGAACTTGGCATCTAGGATATTTTTCAACTCTACCTTGACTAGCAATGCAACATGGGATGCATCTTTCTCAGCTCCTACTTGATAGGTTTGGTGTTGGGTAGCAACAAGAGATGGTGTAGTACTAGCTCTGGATCTAACCCTGCCATATCTGAGTAGGACCTTGTGAAATTGATCATCCTTGCTTTAAAGAAGCTAATAAATTGTTCTCTCCTCAAGGGTGAGTGATTTTGCCAAGTATATGTTCTTTGGGTTCTTGTCATCTCCCAAATTGACTCCCTTTGTTTCTTCTGCTACTAATGTCGATTTCTCCTCTGTCAAGGGGAGGAGTTCCTTCTTTCCATCTTCTAGCGCCTCAGTGAGGTTTTTGCTAGAAGATAAGTCTTGTTATAGTTTTTTATCATTCTTTTTTTCTTTTTTCTTTTGTGGACTGGAAAGAGGAGTTGCCTCCCTGAAATATGCCACTCTATCGAGGTCAATGGAGAAGCCTGCCTTGTGGTTTCTTGATGGAATTCCTTCCCTAAGTCCCAGGAAATCAGCAATAGCCTCATAATTCTCAAAGACATCTAAATCAGGGGGTCCTTTTTGATCCGACTCTATTATCTCTAGGTGTACAAGACAGATACTTTCATGGTTGTCTGACTTTGGTTGATTGAAAGGGACTACAGATATGGTTCCTACAAAACTAGACTATGATGTGCATGCACTACTTGAGGTTTGATAAATGATATGCTTATCTATGAAGGGTTGTTCGGCAATGGACAGTTGGTCAAATAAGTCTTCTAGGTTTATGATAGTGTCTGAAAAAGGGGAATAATTTGGGATAGATGGTTCAGAGTCGTGAAGGGATCTCCACTCATAATTTTGGGATTCAGTCTCAATAGAACGCTCATCAAATGTCTCACTTCCTTCATTATCATCGATTTCTATGTGGAGGTCTATTTAGGTCTGTGTGGTTCCCTCTTCGGCGGGCAACAACTATGCTAATATGTTTCTTATCAATACATGTTCTATGTTGTGCCCCCAGTGCATCTCTGCTATTTGTTCCTGATCGACTTGGATGTCTTGGATCACATGAATGATTCTTTGTTGTCCATATCCCAACCCTCTCTTATTTCTTTGGGTTGGCAGGAGAGACAATTCCATTATTCCTTGTTGTCTTTCCCCTAGGCCGGTTGTACCATCATACCCAAATCTTTGTAACATTGTATAACCATTACCATTGTTCGACAAGGGTAGGGTTCGTCAGATTGTCTCTTGTGGGTCTTGGTATAACCATGTACTGATATCTTGTTCAAATGGATTTTCTTCCGCTATGTCTCCCCATCTGACAAAGGTTGTGGGCGGACATCTGAATAGAATAGGCTACGGAGTTTCTTTTATAATAATAGGTTATGGCATGCCATAAGTTCTCAGGCTCTGAGGCATGTGCATGAT
The DNA here is from genome assembly GCA_018584345.1 of Thuja plicata. Classification (NCBI taxonomy): domain Eukaryota; kingdom Viridiplantae; phylum Streptophyta; class Pinopsida; order Cupressales; family Cupressaceae; genus Thuja; species Thuja plicata. Next base: position 177,530 of record MU224402.1, read on the forward strand.
GGTGAAAGTCTCTTCATATCTATACTCACCACAACCTTTGTCGGTGATGGATATTTTGCCCTCTTTCTGTGTGACATCCTTAGGATTTGAATCTGAAGAGGAGGGAATACTTGTGTCTTTGTTAATGGCTATCTTTCCTTCTGTCCATGTGACATCCTTGGGATTTGAATTTGAAGTGGATGGGATGCTTGCATCTTGGTTTGAGGGTACCTGGTTATCAGTGTTGATTTGGACAACATTACAGTATTGGAAAGGATTGGGATCTCCCTCTCTGATGATTTCCTCTCCCTGGTGTGGGAACTTGATGCATTGATGGTACGTCGAAGGTATGGCTTGCATTTCATGTATCTAGGGTCTCCCTAGTAGCATGTTGTATCCCAAATCAAGGTCTAGGATCTGGAAGGGAGTGTTTTTGACCACTGGACCAATACAGCTAGGTAGCATGATAATACCTTTAGAGGACCTTTCCTCTTCATCATAAGCTCTGATATTTATCCTCCTTGTGACATTAATGCTTGATTATGAATAGCCCAGTTGCTTGATTAACTTTAAAGTACAGATATTTAACCCAGCTCCACCATCAACAAGGACCCTATAGATAGCAATTTTGTGGACCTGGACCAGTAAGTGTAAAGGATCATTATGCAGGGGTTTATGCAGCGGCACATCATGGTCTATGAAAATGGCATGTTTGTTAGTAGCTATATGGTTAACCATCATTTGAAAGCTCTCGGGTGTTATGTCCCTTGGGACAGCTGCATTCTGAAGGGCTTGGTCAAGTGCCAATTTATGCTTTGGAGATATGCGCAATAGATCAAACATGGAGATTTGGGCAGGTGTGCACTTTAGTTGATCCACTATGCTTAGCTACAGATCTGAGTTTGCTTTAGGATTAGAAGATATAGTAGATGAGGATGGTACTCCTTTCAAGATGACTCTAGTGTGACACATTGTTACACCACATTTGTTACCTTGGTCTTTGATAGTGATAGTAGCCACATGGCTATCTGAAGGATTGAGGCAATTGATAACATTATCACTATTGGCATATGTATAGTTAACTTGTTTTTCCTGTCCACCTAACCCGGAGGATTTTCCCTTGTTGTGATCATGAAAGGTATTGTTGAAGATAGTGTGATTAGTTGTGCCTTTGGTTTGGGTATTTGTCACATCGATGGCCCCTGTATCAATCAGGTCTTGGATAGCGTGTTTCAACCGGTAACAGTTAGATGTTTTATGCCCTTTCACCCAATGAAACTCGCAAAAATCATTATCATTATACCACCTTGGTTTGTTTGCATCCTGTTCAAAGTCCCTGATTTATGGGAGAGTGATAGTGTTGGATTTTATCAACTTGCGTAAAGTTGATTCTATCGGCTCCCCTAATGGTGTGAAATCTCGTTGCTGGAATTAAAATCATGGTCTGTGTTGATTCTGTTGTTGACTGTTTGACACAGCGGCCGCTTGTACAAGGGGAGGTTGGTTTTGGGTGTATCCTTGTTGAGTGGGCCCTGTGGGTTTTTGGTTGGCCACAGGTATGCCTTGCAGTGACACCTTGGGTTGTGCATAGTTGACTATCTTCACATCAATGAAACCATCACTAGTGACATTTTTGTTTTTGTTCCACCACTTAGCTTTTTCCGTTGCATTTTTTTTTGTATTCGTTTGTGTTGGATCTGCAAGGATTCCTCATTTGACTAAGTTATTCTCACAACAAACTCCTCATTCGATGAGTTGTGTGAAGTTTGGAGCTAATTGAAATTTGGTTGTGAATGACATGTCTGGAATTAGATTGTCAACAAACATGACTATTAGGTCTTGTTCAGGCACATCATATGTTATGTGGTTTGCCGTATTCCTCCATCTCTATAGGAACTTCACAAAAGACTCTCCATCCTTCTACTTGATATCGCAAAGGTCCTTGATGTTGACCTTGCGCTCGATGTTATGATGGAAGTGAGCTATGAACTTTTCAACCAATTCACCCCAAGACTGAATGCCATGAGGTAAATGTGAGAACCATTCCATCGCTGGTCCGGCCAAGCTTTGTGGGAATAATCGCATTAAATATGTCTCATCATGGGTGACTTCGATGCAACTAGAAAAAAACTTTCAGATATGTTCAATAGGGTTGGTATTGCCCCTATATTTGTCAAATTTTGGTATCGAGAAGTGATTTGGGAATGGAGACATGTGGAGAGAATGGTCAAAGGGGTATGGGTATAAATCCTCTGCGGTGTAGGATTTAGTTTGCCCCTGATTTTGCATATCCATCATTTGGGTTTGAAGGGTTTGCATTTTTTGCATTAATATGTCTGTTTGATATTGAGGTTGGTGTGTGAGGACGTTCCTCTATGCTGTAGAGGGTATGAGGCTACGCCTTTGTGTCCCTTGAGTAGGAACATAGGATTTCATCCTTGGGACTTGATATTGATTTCCCACCAAGTGATTTGGAAATAGGGGCACATGAGTAGCCCATGGTGGGTTTTGATGCGTTTTTTGTTGTGATTGAAACTGGGGTTGATACTGCTGGGGTTGATATTGTTTCCGCTGAGGTTGGGGTTGAAGCTGGGGTTGTTGTTGCTGAGGTTGGAATTGAGGCAACTGAAGATGGGGTTGTTGTTGCGGGGTTGGTTTTGAGGTAACTGAAATTGGGGTTGCTATTGTTGGGGTTGGATTTGAGGCAACTGAAGCTAGGGTTGTTGTTGCAGAGGTTTGATTTGAGGCAACTGAAGCTGGGGTTGTTGTTGCAGAGCTTGGATTAACGTTAGAATGGGCAAAGGTGTAGCCTTGGGTGGGCATTGACTATAAGTCATAGCTATAGGGATGGATCCCTGTGGGCATGAGGTGTTGATCCCAAGACTAGTATGAGTTGACTGCATCAACAAAATAGTTTTAGAATAGTTGGTGTTTGGTGTAGCTTGAGAGCTTGATTGCCCCGACTATGTGACCAAAGGTGGGAGCATACTAGTAACCACAGGTGCACTTAGTTACGAGCCTGTCATGCTTTGAGTGGAAGATGTGCTGGCCTAGTTCCTGCCATTGGTTTGACTGGGTATTGTCTATGTCAATGTGGGTAATATCAATGGTGGGAAGATTTGAGAGACAACAGGCAGTATCTGAGGAGGTTGAGTAGTGTTTTGACCTGCGAGAGGGTTTTCAGGCCATATGGTTGATACATTGAATTCAGCGGGGAGTTTGACTCCCTTCTTTATCAGCATGGCTAAGAAGTGTTCGGGATTCCTCTCTACAACATCGTCAACTACTTGTGTGGAATAATAATCTTTCTCTATATCCTCTAGTTTCTCTTCTGTGACATTCTGGAAAAGAGTTGCCCCATGGGGTTGTTCAAGGAACAGAGTAGAACTTGTATTTATGAAAGGATCGTTCTCTTGCTCTGTTTCCCAAGCGGGGAATCTATTGATATATGACTCATCAAATTGTGTTCTATCTTTAGACCTTGTGTAAGGCCCTCCATGAGGTGTTAGAGACATAGTGTGGTCCAGATTTTGTAACTAAAACAAGTGATATAAAGAAAACAAGGAAGAAAAATCCTTTCTAAGGAAGTCCGAGTTATGTTTTGGACAAGGGTAATTCTAAGGACAGATTTTGGTATATCTTGATCTCAAAGTGGTGATGATGTAAAAAGATAAGATTTGTCAACCTTTGCCTTGGACAAAGTCACTTTGATTAAGATGATGATGTTTGATATGATGAGATCAAGGTATTTTGAGTCTGAGCTTTCGAACTAACAATGTTTTTGACAATAATTGTGCTTTACAGAGAAGGGATGATCTTTAATGTTTAGAGATTCACACAATATTCTTCGCATTTTTTTGGGATAGACACTAGTTTTGGACACCAAATGAAGAGTTCTCTCAAGGTTTTTAGGTTAAAATAGGTGTAAAATATCTCTGGTCAAAGGCACAAAAACTCCACCGATTGCGGCAAAGTGTATGGTTGATGGCGGTACGTTATCACCAATTACAGTAATAAACAAGACGATTGCAGAAATAAATAAGTTAACTGCGGCAGACTTCCTTCAATTGCGACACAATGCGGGCAATTGTGGTAAATGAGAAATAGTCTCAAAAATACTATAAGATGGGTATCACTGCTTGACAATTTTGATATTTATTGGAACAATGCTTATGATTTGCAAGACAGTTGACGTTGACAACCCTAGAATTTAACACGTTTGACTCATTTTGACAGTTTGGATGTTTTATTTTGCATTTTCAAAAACTGATCAAAGAAACAAGCACGACAGACACAGTGTTTTGACAAATGAAGACTAATAATGTGTATGTTCTACAACTTTTTCAAGTTGCAAGGTTATCACGAGGTCTCAACAATGAACAATCAGATTTATCTAGGTCAATGGCTTCAGAATACAATGTTATAGGCCCGATGCTTGAATGTCTATTAGCTCACACAACAATTTTCACACTACTAGGACACGAAGGTCCATGACGTAGGTGCCTGTGTTTTTGCCGTTTCCAGGTATTGTTTCTGTGGAGTGAAGATCTCTTTCACTACACAAATACCGTGGGATACATATGTTGGGAATCTTGGGGGGAAATTTTGCAACCCCTTGCACTATAATAAGGTACTTGTTCGAAGGTAAATCAGGTTAGCCTCTAATTAACAAGGTTGTAGTAAGGGTCCGTGGCGTCTATCCAATCGGTTTGTACGTGTGTGACTCACTTAAGAGCATAGTTGATCACGCTGGCTCCTTAGGGATATTCACCCAATCTAGATAATCACCAACACACCTCGCCCAAGCTTGGCTAGATAAGATAGAACTTTGGTTCGTGCCTTGTTTATATACCGATCGGAAGGATTACCAGTTTAAGGTTGTTCTTCGAGGAAGAAGCGCATTCCCCGGACAGGCCTTTCTAAAAAGTATAAAGGTTTCTAATCTAACAGTTTGTGCAAGTGCACCCAAAACTCAAGACACAAGGTAAATCGATTTAAGCTCCAAAAGTTTGAAATGTGAACTAAGCTACACCACCATACAAGCACAAGTGTTCAATTTTAAGCCCAAAAGTAGGTGTTGATTGCTTGTTTAATTTTAATGCACCAATTTGAGAGATTTTTTGCCTTGTTCAATTTTAGTCCCCATGTCAATTTTAAGCCCAAGTCTGAAATGTGAGATGTGAGATGTTTGAAAAACACTGTTCTTTTTAAACCCAAATCAAAAAGTGAATTCCTTTTAGTTTTCTTTGTTTAAACAAGTTAGTATCAAAAGGATTTTTGCAGAATGAGAGTATATGTAACTTTGAAACAATGAATGATACTCACCAAAAACTTACCCTTCCTATTTGTGGGAACTCGTCGTCCTGCATAAAAATAAAGAAAGTATCAGATTTTTAGATTGCAAGATAAAGAATTTTAGCCCTGATGAGAAATTTTACAAGCGATTGTGGTAATGCACAGGCAATTGCGGTAAATAATAGGTGATTGCAGCCTAAAAATATCAATTGCGGAAAAACAGTTTCACTTGCGGTAAAGCACAATCAATTGCGGTTTGGATCAGTCAATTGCGATCTAGATCTGTCAATTGTGGTACGAGTGGATCAATTGCGGCAAACTGTAGAAAATACAAAAACCCAAAAGATGACAGAAAAGAAGTGCAGAAACCTACAATCGATTGCAGTATTAAACCAGTCGATTGCGGCACAATTTCATCAAGTGTGGCAAAATACCAGCAGTTGTGAAATTACACAGATACCAAAAAAAATACAAATTTTTAGATTTGCGACCGTACGGCTGTGGTTGATCAATTTTGTTTGTCATCTGCAAGAGATAATCAAGCTATTTTTTTTCACGTTGGGTTCACCAAAATGTACACCTCCTTCAATCGTGATTCGTGATTCCCAAGCTTTCCAAAGGCAAGGGTTAGTAGCAAAGGTTTTACAATGATACAAATCAAGCACACAAGAACTACTAAAATGAATAACTTGAAATGTAACCAATAAAATATACAAGGACAAGAAAGGAAAACAAATGAATGCAAACCCCGAAGCGCTTGAGGCTTCTATTGTCTCTCTCTACTCCTTCCAAAATGTTGTTCTTGATGCTCAGTATTGGTGTGGGCAGCGTCTATGACTTGAGAAGCATCAAGAATTTAATACTTGAAATGTGTGTGTGTGTGTGATCGCAAGATGGATTGAATGCTAGAACCAAACTGACATAGTAATGGTGCACGAGAGCTTGAAATATTGGATCCTTCAAATGGTTATGAAGGGTTTATTATATAGGAATTGAGGATGAAATGAACGGTTGAGATCAATCCCAGAGATAGGGAGATGAATGGTTGAGATCAAAGGGAACTGGAGAAGCC
>MU224402.1:220414-235686 GCA_018584345.1 Thuja plicata
TTAATCTAAATTTAAAATTTAGATTAATTTGGTTTAGTAGAATTTAAGTCATGTGAAGGAATAAATAAATTAAAAATTTATTTAAAGGGAATCAATGAGGGATAATGTATTAAATAATATTTAATACATTAAAAGGGGGGAGTATTTAAATTAAATTCAAATACTAAGGAAAGTGAATCATATTTAATTAAATAAATTTAATTAAATAGATAGAAGAATATAACAAATATAATTAATTAAAATTAACTATAATGTTATGGGAATATTAATTAAATTAATACAAGGACGATTTTAGACGTCTACACTATGGTGATAGATAATTCATTCTATTTGTAGATGATTATTCTAGAATGATGACAGTTATGTTCTTAAAAGAGAAATCAGAAGCATTCAAGATGTTTAAATGGTACAAAGCTATTGTATAAAAAGAAAGTGGTAAGGAACTAAATGCTTAAAATCAAATACAGGAGGAGAATTTATTTATGATGAATTCACTAACTTTTGCAATGAGCATGGAATTAAAATACAATTTTATACACCAAGAACACCACAACAAAATGGGATTGCTGAAAGAAGGAACATATCCATTGTTGATTGTGCAAGAACACTGATGATTGAGAAAGGCATCACTCAAAAATTCTGGAGGGAAGCTTTCAGTACTGTTGTCTACACATTTAACAGATTTCAATTGAAGAAAGACACCAAAAAGACACCTTATGAGCTATGGTATGGATACCAACCCAATGTAAGTTACTTCAGAATTTTTGGAAGTCAATTTTATATTTTGAAAGATGATAGAAATGGAAAGCTTGACTCCAAAAGTGAAGAAGGAATCTTTCTAGGGTATTCCACCAAAAGAAAGGCTTATGAATGTGTTAACAAGTCTTCTAACAAAATCATTGAGAGTGCAAATGTCAAAATAGATGATTTTACTGAGAAAAATGATGAGGAATGCATAAAATAACCATAAGACTAAAACATGTTTGTCTACAATGAAGAACCTAACACTATTACCAAGCAACAATGTATCACTCCTGAGCAACAGAACAATGCACCCGAGCATTAGGATGCAAATACCAAAAATTAGGAAATTGCTCAAAATGATGTTCCGAGCGATGGAGATCTGAATGAAGGTCAAGATAATGATTAGAATGATGAAAAAGGAGTTGAACAGATACTTGCCAAGTATGTCAGAAGACATCATCCACAAAACCAGATCATAGGAGACAAAAAGGCTGGAATGAGAACAAGAAGTAAGTCACGATACACTAGATGTTTAATTTGTGATTTTGAGACTAAATCTGTTAATACTACACTTGAAAATAAAGATTGCGTCAGTGTTATGAATGAAGAGATAGAACAGATTGAGAAGAACATAACATGGACATTAGTACCTAGACAAGATGACAAGAATGTCATTGGTAGCAAATAGATATTTAGAAACAAGCTAAATGAGAATAGAGAAGTCACAAGGAACAAAGCAAGATTAGCATGCAAGGGGTGTGCACAAGAAGAAGGTATTGACTATGGAGAAACCTTTTAACGCATTGCTAGACTAGGAGTTAGAATTCTACTTGATTATGTTGCATTTAAAGGATTCAAGGTATACCAAATGGATGTCAAATCTGCATTCCTAAATGGAATACTAGAATAAGAGGTATACATTGAACAACCAGAAGGGTTTGTTGATCCTAACAAGAGAAACATGGTTTTTAGACTATACAAAGCCTTGTATGGATTGAAACAAGCACCTAGAGAACAGTATGAAAGACTTCACTCCTATCTCATAAGTAATGGATTTGTAAGAACAAGTGAAATAACAATCTATATTTAAAGGAAGATATTGATAATAACATTTTGATTACTGAAATATTTGTTGATGATGTCATATTTGGGGGTAATGATATGATATGTCAATCCTTTGCTAATGAAATGAGCAAAGATTTTGAGATGTCAATGTTTGGGGAGATCAAATTCTTTCTTGGTCTACAGATTCTTCAACAAGATGCAGACATATATATCACACAATCCAAATACATCAAGGAAGTGCTGAAGATATTCAAGATGGAAGACTACAAGCCAGTTAGAACACCTATGATAGTTAGATGTAAGCTGACAAAGGAAGATAATTTAAACGAGGTAAATTAGACCCTATATAGATCAATGATTGGAAAACTAATATATGTTGTTCATACTAGATCAGATATAGCACATGAAGTTGGAATAGTTGCTAGATTCTCTTCCAATCCCAAGAAATCACACATGACTGTTGTCAAGAGAATTCTGAGATATCTAAAGAATAATGAAGACTATGGCTTATGTTATAAAAGAGAAGGAAAATTTAAGCTTTAAGTCCATATAGATGTTGATTGGGTTGGAAACTTAGATGACAGGAAGAGCACAACTAGAGGAGCATTCTTCATGGGTGATAGACTTGTAACATGGATAAGTAAGAAGAAAGGATGCATCTCACAATCTACTACAGAAGCATAATATGTGGCTGCTACTACAAATTTCTCTAACATTGCATGGATCAAATAGTTACTGGAAGATATGAATATGAAAATTCTTGAACCAGTGATTATCTATTTTGATAATACCAGTGCAATAAACATATCAAAGAATTCAGTCATGCATGCTAAGACTAAGAATATTGCAATCAAGTATCATTACTTAAGGGAACAAGTGCAAGAGAAAGAGGTGATACTATAATATGTCCAATCCAAGGAACAATTAGCAGACATATTCACAAAACCATTTCCTAAATATACATTTGAGTACTTGAGAAAGATACTAGGGGTCCAACCCTTGTCTATTGGTCACTAAGCTGACTAGGAGGCTGCATCATCCTACACATAATCAGAAGATCATGCATGTTGATGCAAGAAAATAAATGGACTACAAATAAATATTAGTACATAGCAAGGTACTTGTCTACACTGAAAACCAAAGTCATTGTACTATTGATGGAAAAGGAAATTCAAGGAGTATATTATAAAAAGAAAGAAAGATATACTTTGGCATTACTTTCAAAGGGAGAGAATATATTTATATGAAATATCCATCATAATCATCCAAAGGAAGAGAATTTATCCTAAGAGAGAGAGTATATCTAATGATATCAAAGGAAAAAGAGATGATCAAGGAGAGGAACAGTCAAAGGAAGAGAAAGCTTTAGAGTAGAGATTCGACATCAAAGGGAGAGACAGAATCAGAAGCTACTACATCTATCTAGTGAAGGGAATGAATATTGAAGAAAGTACTCAGTAAGAAACAAATCTAAGCTAGAAGAGCTTACCAAGAGCCAAACATTTGTATTGGTTATAAAATGATAAGCTTGGTAGATTGATGAACTACAACTGATATATTTCATATTGTATTAGTAATTATGTAGTGTGTTTCCATCAATACCAAAGGGAGAGATTGATGAACTATAACTGATTGAATGTTTGAAGATGTTAATTTGATGATCACCGAGCTGCAGAAAGTTAATGCAAGACATTAAATCAATTAATGTATTGTATTCTCATTGTTGTCAACTTGATATAATATTATTGGTTATATACATAGTGTCAAAGACTTCAAAGAACCAGAGAGATAAAGGTTATGCTATCAGGAATTCATAAAAGTTCAATATGCACTAAGTGACAACAAACACCGATGGACAGTGCACATCAACGAATAGAGAACCCCGAGAGAAGAGTCATAGTGATACCCAAGAAAGAAACCTGAGAAAGTATTACCGATGAGGAAAAACATAGTGATACCTGAGCGGAAATAAAAGTCACAGTGTTTCCCGACAGACAGACAACCCCAATGGACAAAGATGCCTAAGGACAACTGAAGTCAAGACTGAGCTAACAAGGAGTTCAACACTGAAAAGAACTGAAGTTCAAGAATGAGAAAAGACTTAGCTCGAAAGAGCTAAATATGGAGTTAACTAGTTGATCACATTGTTTTCATTGACAAGTTAAAAGCCAGAGATAAGCTAGAGTTTTAAAGCTATTTTATTACAGTTGTCAAGGAGAAATCTACAGGATAAAACTGAAGTATGCTTGAAAGAAAGAATGGCGAGAATTGTGAATCACACCAAGAACAAGAAAGTCAAGGACTTAGAAATGGTGAAATTATGTCTATAAGAGAGACAGGCTAATTCATTATGAATTGATGGGTGAATAAAGAAGAGGATGCTAAAGAGAATACTGGTGAAGAATACTTCATAGAGTCCTGATCAAACAAGCTAAAGAATAGAGCTAAAGATTTATGCGGATAGTGAGAAATAGAGAAGTACAACATCACCAAGAAGAAAGAAGTGAAGAAAATGTATTAACAGGAAACATTGATCAGAAAGGTATTATGAGCTTACAATAGATCTGAACATATGCAAGTCTAAGTTATATTTATGAACATATCATATACTGTTTCAGTTTAACCATTGGATCAGAAAGTCTCTTAAGCGAGAAGGATTTAACAATCCTTTATATATTGAGATACATCCCAAGGAGTATCAAAAAGTTTATCATGAAGATAGCATAGATAAATTCCAGCTATCAAGTGATAAACTATTAGTGATAAATCCTCTAACAAGGTCGCACTTAACAGTATGTTTGTAACCTTTAACAAGGTTGGCTCTTCACCGAGCTCACTTTAGAAGAGTGAAAATTTTGGGTTACTGGTCCCAAGTGGTTTTTCCCTTAATAGGGTTTCCACGTCAAAAATCTATGTGTCAAATGTGTTTATGAGTCATTGCTTTAATATTTTGGATTACACATTACTAAAACATGATTGATCGGTAAACACTAAGTTATTTACTATATTTTGGTAAAGGCTAGAATGCTAATCAGTAAAGATTAAGAATAAGGTTTAAACAGTGAACTCCGAGCAGTAGTTATTTGATAATATTACTTAAAGACATACATCTTGTAGGACTGAAGATAACTAGAGGCTTATAATTGTGGTACTAAGTTTTTGGGTTGATTTATTGGAATATTTTTGAGGCCACTAATTCACCCCCCAGTTATTCTAACATAAGAACCCCAACCCAATCATCACTGAGGAACTTGAAAATATCCTTATAATTTCTTCCATTGTCAGCTTTCAGACCCAACATCTTCTTGTGCATCAAACACATGGAGGTAGCCAAACTGTGCATAACCCTAAGTATGAAGCAAGATATTGCATTCATTTTCTTGTCCATGTCCTTCATCTTGGTCTTCATATTGTTCATGTCATCCTTCAGCTTCATGCATCCCTCAAGGTCCCTGTGAAATTGTCTTTACAGGTCCTAGTATGTATGTCAATCTCCTTAGGCATTGAATATCATGAGTCATATCAATAGGGCTGGAATTATCATTCTTAGATTCCTCAACCTCCATTGTTTCCTCCTTGTCCATTTCCTCCTTATGGCCCTTTTCCTCCATAACCTACTTCAGATTCTTAACCCCATTACCATTTTTGTCATTTTCCTCAGGGACCTTAGTGTTAGACTCATAAATCTCCTTATATTTTCCCTTATTGGCCGACCTAGTGGCAATTCTATAGGTCCTCCTTTGGGTGTTCAATTCACCAGCCCCCTCATCATCCGAACTAACCTCTTGGATAATGCAGGTTGATTTTTTTCTTTACTCTTAGACTTGGCAGGGTCTTTCACTTTTTGTCCAGAGGCTCAATTTTGATGGTTCTAATCCCAACAGAGTGAGTGGGGATTTCAGGGCTAATAATATTAGAATACTTAATAATATATTTTGAAATAATAGCTAAATTATTATCATTATATTTAATATTTATTGTAAGAATACAAAATTGATTTAGAAATAAAATATAATTATTTCTAATTTTTAATTTTTTTAATATACATATTTTAAATTACATCTAATATAAAATTTAAAAATATTATCATTTTATTTAATATTTATTTTAAGAATACAAAATTGATTTAGAAATAAAACATAACTAGCACTTGCACCTTTGAAGGGTGCAATGATTAAGCCAGTCGTATTTTATATATTAAATGATGTTGTTGTATTAATCCACTTCATGATACAGTACCCTTATGAAAGTTAATCAAATGTCTCTAGGAATAGGCAATGATTTAAAATTTCAATCAAAACGAGCTCAATAATCAGTTCTTGAGCTTCAACAATTGAGCTTGATGTAAAAGACTCTGCTTTCATGGCCAAACAGAGAGGATTGCACCCAAAGGATAACAAGACTATTCATTGATCCTTAAAACATAACACAACAAAGTTCAATAGACAAATCCAAAGTGCTCTCATGCTTATCTTCATATAAATAGAAATACAATAGAGTCTAGATTATGGACCAGGGAAAAGATGAGGAATAAATGAGTATTCTCGGTTGATAACTAAAAGTGGACACAGTCGAGCAACTTGAAACTGGATATGAGAGAACAAATTATAAAGACTGCCTATTTGGAGAAATAGATAGCTGGTATGGTAAAACAATTGGTGGTCTTTAACAACCAGATATGAGTCTTTTGGCCAACTATATTTCAACGCCCAGATGTATTAGTTATTGAAATTTGAAGCCAGTTGTGATGACAATAGTTATTGAATTTGCAATCATTGACAAGCACCAAAAGATGACTATATCAATCATGATTGATGCAATGTCAAAAATGAACAAACTTAGCAACCCAAGAATCTCACTCAGCTTTGAGTTTACTAGAAATAATTCCCTAGAAACAAGGGCATTGATATCGTTGGTTGACACTAGCAATCATTACACATTGATATCTTAATGTCCTAGTCATGCACTGTATCCTTCAAAACAATGATTCCAAAGTATATCCAAAGAAGAAAGATGAAATTTACAGTCTGAATTAAATCACTCTCAACGATATTATATAAATTATGAGTGACTTTCGTTATGTTCTATTCTTAGTTTGAACCACATAAGAATTTCACCACATCGACTAATTTTACAGCTATTGTATTTCTAGATTTTTCATTTCTTTTATAATGAATCATCATGTACATTTTTTATGCAATGTAACAATATCAAAATAGTCATGATATTAGAATATTGAATAAATATCATTAATAGAGATCAATAAGTCACCTTTTTTTCCACATCAATTGTTACAATCCATAATTGTTTTTTACTCGAAGCATGTCTTGATAGCAAACAACACTTCCAGAAAAATACTTGCAATATAAAGTTCTCTGTCAACCAATCAACATTTTCTCAATGCCTACTATTGTCTGGCTGCTCTCAAGTGATAGATCTGGCCTATCAACTAAAAAAAATTTGTACACCTCCCATTAGAGATCACCCATTGTATATTTGACAAGGTCATCCCGCAGACACATAAAACTATTCCATGGTCATACTATGTGACAAGGTCATGTCATTTCATCACTCAGCTTCATATAATCTCAAACATGGGAATTTAGAGATGGTTAACAAAACAAAATAATTTAAGGATTTTCTCATAGTAGCAATATATCATTCATCCAAACAAAAAACAGAAAATTATAATAAACTTAATTGAAAATACCAATGACTTTAACACCAATGTAACATCATATAGAACTCTCGGTCTACACCTTCCACATATATCTACTCGAGATGCAACCAATAATTTTGTGTTAGGGCTAGGATCAATAACTTTCACTTGTATAAGATACAAAATTTTGATTTCCAGACGAGAACACATGAAGGCTTGTTTCTGTGGGTCTATTATCTTCCTTCCATTAGCTTGTAAAATAAACAAATCCACTTCACATATTCCCTTGGCACTAGTAGAAAGTAGTCCATGTGAAATCTGAAAGATATAGCAAGGAAGCCATAACACATAAACAAAGCTCTTAGTATTCACGATTTTATTATATAGTTTCAATAGTTAATAGCAGCATTATAAATATAACTATGGAAGATTACCTAGATATTATAGTTCTTTAAGGTCCTCAATACATCATAAAAAAAGACCCTTATGATCTTTGCATGATATATTTGCATGATACCCTATAGTACTCCTACTTGTATCAATATCTCCTAGCAGATCAGAGTCAACAAATCCAATCATATTAGAACTAGGTCCTGTGAAACATAATGCCTTTGTAGTAGTACCTCTCAAATATCGATGAATCCATTTGACAACATTCCAATGTTCCATACCCATATTTCTCATATACTTGCTAACAACTCCCACTACCTGAGTAATATCTGGTCATGTGCACACAATTGCATACATCAGACTGCCAAAAGCTGATGAATACGGGATGTTAGACATTTTATCTACCTCTTCCTGTGCCTTTGGGAACATTTCCTTAGTCAATTTGAAATGACTATCCAAAGGTGTACTGACTGCTTTTGCATCCTACATAGTAAATCTTTTCAACACCTTCTTTATATACTCACTTTGGGACAAATTCAAGGTTCTATTTTTCATGTCCCGTGTAATCCTCATACCAAGGATTTGCTTAGCAGCACCCAAATCCTTCATAGTAAATGACCTTTCTAATTTTTTTTTAAGTTCATTTATTTGTTGCATATTGAACCTAGCAACAAGCATGTCATCAACATAGAGTAATAGGATAATGTAACTCCCATTATCCATTCTCTTAAAATATACACAGTGATCAGAATGACATCTATTGTAACCTTGTTCAGATATGAAACTATCAAATTTTAAATACCATTCGCGAGGTGCCTGCTTTAGGACATACAGACTCTTCCTTAACCTGCACACTAAATTCTCCTTACCCTTGACCTCATATCCCTCTGGTTGCTGCATGTAAATTTCCTCCTCCAAATCTCCATGGAGAAAAGTTGTTTTGAAATCTAGTTGTTCAAGATGCAAGTCATCTACAGCCACAAGACTTAGTATAGTTCTAATTAAAGTCATTTTTCCAATAGGGGATAATATTTCATCAAAATCTATACCCTTTTTCTATGCAAAACCTTTTACCACAAGTCTGGCCTTATACCTTTTCTTTCCTCCATCTTCCTCCTTCATCCTATAAACCCATTTATTAGGCAAGGCTCTTTTTCCTTCGGGTAAAGGGACTAAGTCCCAAGTCTTATTTTTCAAAAAGGAGTCCACCTCCTCTTTCATGCCTAGCTTCCACTATTGTATGGCATCCACCTGCATTTCTTCTTCATATTCTTCTGGTTCACCAAAATAAGTCAATAAAATGGAATACAAAGAAAGAGAAAACCTTTTAGGAAGTCTACTTGACCTTGTAGAATGTCTAACACTTACAGGATTTTGTGGGATAACTGTTGTTGCTGAGCATTAGGTACCAGTGGCATTTCATTTTCAGGAGTCTCATCCAACACCACATATTCTTGTTTGACGTGTTCATGATTCTTTTCCTACAACTGTTCTTTATACATGACCTTCTCATTGAATATAACATCTCTACTTCTAATTATTTTAATATTTTCAAAATCCCATAACCGATAACCATAGTCATCTACTCCATATCCAATGAAGGTACATTCTTGAGATTTAACATCAAGCTTGGTTCCATTTTCTTTATCAAAATGGACAAAAGATTCACAACCAAAATTTTTTAGAAAAAAATAATTTACCTTTTTACCAGTCCATGCTTCCTCTGGAATACCACCATCCAAAGGGGATGAAGGTCCTCCATTTATCAAATAGACTGTAGTTTTTACAACATCTTCCCATAAATGAAGGGGCAGTCTAGCATGCAATGCCATGCTCCTTGCACGTTCCATGATTTTCCTTTTCATTCTTTCTGACACACCATTTTCTTGTGGGGTTCCTGGAACTGTCTTCTGCCTTCGAATTCCATTGATAGAATAGTAATCTTCAATGGTTGTGCTGAAATACTCACCTCCATTATCGGATCTGAGACACTTCAACTTCTTTCATGTCTCATTCTCAACCAAAGCTTTCCATTTCTTAAATGTTTCAAAAACATCAAATTTTTGTTTCAGGAAATATAGCCATGTTTTTCTGGTTGAATCATCTATAAAAATAACATAATAATGAGAGCCACCAAGAGATGATACCTGAGCCAGACCCCATACATATGAATGCACTAGCTCTAACTTCTCACTCTTCTTTTCTTTCCCAACTCTGAGAAATCTGACTCTTTTATGTTTACCATAAACACAGTTTTTATAAAACTCTAAATCGATATTTTTTAGTCCTAGCAACATATTTTTAGAGTGAAGGATTTTCATCCCTTTCTCACTCATGTGCCCAATCCTATGGTGCCACATTTTTGAATTTGTTCTTGCAACGTCTATAGTATCTTTCCCTGCATTAACATTATCAGTAGCAGCTAAGATAGAATAAGTATTAAAAAGTACATAGATACAATGTACCTATCTTCACACCTTTAGCTACTACTAATGAGCCCTTAGTGACCTTACAGACATTGTTTGTAAACATGACTATGCAGCCTTCACTACTGAGTTGTCCTGCGGAAATTAAATTTCTTCTTAAATTAGGGACATGCCTTACCTCCTGTAGTATCCAGTCATTTCCGTTTGAAATCTTGATCTTTATTTTCCCTTTCCCAACAATAGGATAGAGCTCATCATCACCCAAATATACCTGTCCAAAATCACCTTGAACATAATCTTGAAAATATTTTCTATGAGGTGTAGCATGGAATGAAGCCCCAGAATCAATTACCCAAGAATCATTAACATTATCCAAGCATAAGACTAAAGCATCTTGTAAAGTATTACTTGCAACATTAGCTTCCTTACTGTCATCTTTATTTTTGTCTCCTTGTTTGTTTTTCCGAGACCAACAATCTTTCTTTAGGTGACTAGACTTTCCACAGTACCAGTAATCTTTCTTTCCTTTAGATTGAGAATGTCCTTTCTTTGACTTCCCTCGTGACTTCCCATGCGAAGGGCCTTTTCCTCTTTCACTTGTTCCTCCTCTGTTCTCCATGTTTAAAGTGGAACCTAATGAGGTTGAAGTTTCACCTGTGCTTTTTCATCGCATTTCCTCGCTTAGGATAGCACCAACAACTTCATCAAATTTCAAATTATTTGAACTAGAGACAGAGTTGCTTACAGCCATAACCAAGTTATTCTAGCTTTCTAGAAAAGAACATAAAATTAAGAGAGCCCTAACCTCTTCATCGAATGAAATTTGTACGGATGACAATTGACTGGTGACTGTATTAAATTCATTTAAATGATTCACTACAGATCCTCCCTCGCCCATTTTCATACTAAATAAATGCTTCATAAGAAATACCTTATTCGAAGCTGAGGGTTTCTCGTATAACTTAGCCAATGTCTCCATCAGCTCTATGGTCATTTTTGCCTTTGACATGTTGAATGTTACAGATAGTGCAAGGCACAATCAAATAGATCCCAATGCCTTCCTATTCAAGACCTCCCAATCCTTTGCTGACATAGTTCCTTTTTTCTTGGATTTTCCTTCTAATGATTTCCACAGATCCTTTTGATATAGATAATCTTCCATCTTCATTCTCCATAACTGAACATTTTGGCCATTGAGTTTTTCAATCTTGAATTTGGAATCCTCTATTGCTCCCACTCAAATCTGAAAGTCATGTCAATATACAATAGCAAACCTTGCTCTGATACCAATTGTTAGGGTTTGACAGGTCTGAAACAATATAAGAATGAACAGCTAGATGTAGAAACAAAAGAAGAATAAAACTGAACACAGATAACACACAAATTTAACGTGGTTCACCCAAAACCTAGGCTACATCCACCTACACAGCCATCCAACCTTTCTAATTATCCAGAAAAATAGTACACCAACATTACAATGCATTATGCATCTCAGCCTCTTATAACATGCGTTTTAGGGCAACCTCTAAAATTTGCCATTTTAGGGTTTTACAATGTCGGTCTTCTTTTTCCCACTATGTCGCCACAATATCAACACCCACTACATGATCAGTCACCACAATAATGACATGGGCATGGGTTAATAATTATCAATTGTGATTGAAATTTCACTGGTGAGAATACCAATAGCTAGTATGAAATTCACTATGTCAAGTCCATGTCCACTGTCCCTATGCACCAAGACACCTTCTAGAACATCTACTTTTTCTCATATATTTATGTAGTGCTCTCCCAAAGTATAAATTACTCTCTAAATTCAAACATAATATTTTGTAAAAGATTCACAAAAATATTAGCCTGCACCAGTTTGAAAGCTAAACTATCTTCTACATCTTGGTAAGTGTAGGGTTTGATTTCAATCTTAATTTTATTAACCTATAGATATACCTTGGTCTTTGTCTCAAGGTGGACATCTAGTTGTTGTACTCTTAAGGAAAGATGACCACTGACTTGGGTCCCAAAAATCCAAGGAACACATTTTAATCCTGGCTCTGATAACATATCTACACAAACTACTCATCTAGAAGTATACTCTGAATTTATTTTCTGAAACTTTACCATCAAATACATAAGCCTGAATTTATCCTCCTGTATCATTCGACTTATAAAAATCCTCACTGTCTTTTTCCAAAAGGTTACGGTATTGAACAGAGGCCACCATAGTCACAAAAATATTATCCTGCAACAATTTAAAAGACAAAGTACTCTCAAAATACAAACATAATCTTCTATAGAAGATTCACAAAAACATTATCCTACACCAATTTGAAGGTCCAACTATCTTCTACATCTCGGTAAGTGTAGGGTTTAATTTTGATCTTAATTTTATTAACCTAAAGATATACCTTGGTCTTTGTCTCACAACGGATATCCAGTTTCTATACTTTTCAATAAAGATAACCACTAACTTGGGTCCCAAAAATCCAAGGCACATAGTGTAACCCTAGCTCCAGCACTTTCTGAAACTACCCAAATCTCTCTGTCATGGCCATTGTTTCCTGATCCACTTGTAAGCAGCAACATAACTTACCCATTTTTGTATTCTTGTATTCAAATGAAAAGAACACATGTACAGTAACTCTAACCACACAATGAACCTGTGCATGTAAACATTTAGAGCTCGAATATGAAAAACTCTAAAAGGTATGAAACATTGAGATCATGACTGGTATTTCGACAAACATTGAAGTTATTTACCTGAATTGAGAGAAGAGGTGTGTTGTAATTTTTGTGCTGGTGGAAAGGATTGGTGATTTTTGACAAGGTTTTTAAAAAGGGGATTGTGTTGAAAACCCTCTTTCTCCTCCCTTGCAACCTGTCACTACCACATAGACTGCCTTCTCAATACGACGTGCATGCATATGTCATGGTAAACCCTATTCTTTATCAACAACTTCTTGTCAAGTGAAATTACTAATGGGTGTTCATGATCATATTTAGAATATTAGGATGCAACTCTAGCTTCCACTATTATTAGCATTCCAGACAGCCAAATTTTATGGAGAGACTGAAAAAATCATGAAGGTTCCAAGAGTATATATGAAAGCATAGGAGGATGGAGTAGTTTTATTAGAAAAATAGTAGGCCATGACCAGACAGTGACATCCCGATATTGTCCTAAACATGGATATTGATCACAACCCTTTCTTCTCTTCACCTCTGGGACTCTATGCCCACCTGCTTCATATTGCCCACCTTTTCCCATGGTGGATTACTGTATTACCTTGTTGAGGCGAAGATAGTGGTAAGAGAGTAGGGGCACATTCACTTTCATTCCCAATGCTTATACATATATGCGCTTAGCTACGCGCTGGCAGATGTGCAAGCAAAAGTTCAAACATAGACAATGCACATGTACTTTTTTTACAGTTGCATCAAATAGATGTGCATGTAAAATTTCAAAGCATAGACAAGGCATGTGTACTATTTGACACTTGCATCAAACACATGTCATCACGTGTACTATTTGGCAGTTGCATCAAATAGATGTCATCTCATAAAATTAGCAGAGGCCCACTTTCCCCTTGTTTTTGTTCAGCTTGTCTAGCCAGTTTGAAAAGTTTATTAATAATTAATAATTTAGAGCTAGCGGGTTTGAAACCACTATATAGCCCATTTGGAAAGATTTCAGACATTCTTGTATAAGACAATGCCAGAACGTCTGAAAAAGTTGACATCAGACAATTTTTAATAATTTAGAGCTAGCGGGTTCGAAACCACTCCATAGCTCGTCCAGAAAGATTTCAGGCGTTCTTGTTGGTATAAGACAATGCCAGAAAGTATGAAAAATGGCATCAGACAATTTATCGGCTTGAATTATTTCTAACTTTTAATTTTTTTAATATATATTTTTAGAATTATATCTAATATAAATTTTAAAAATTTATGTAGTTAATTTAACTTTTAGAACCTTTTTAACAAGAATGTCCTTAATATTCTATAATATGAATTTAGAAACTTGTTATAATAAATAAGTTTATATAAAATTTCCTATTAGATTGTTATATTTTTATTATTTGTTGATAATATTAAAAATATATAATAATATATTTTAAAATAATAACTAAACTATTTTAATTATTTAATAAAAAGAAAAATTATATTTTATACATATTTAATATGTATAATAAAATTGGGCAAAAATTGACATGATAAGATTAAGGGTTAAATAGAGGATTAGTATCTAAACAGAAATAGGGATTATTTCAGCATATACCTAGTAGTAGAACATGGGTAATTGTTTTTATTGTTCCAACTCTTTTGATGTTTTAGATATGAAATAGATGGTAGTGGTTATTTGTTATGGGTAGTAGAAGTTAGTTGGCCATTGAATTCAAAATACAAATAAGGATGAAAAATATGGTTGTAGATAGCATATTAAAATAGTTCCACGTAGTGGCCTGCACTTGCCGTAATTAGTTATAATTTTATATGTAAATTTAATTTTAATTTTATTATAAATATTATATATATTTTAATTAATAGCTATTTAATAAAAGTAAAATTATTAAAGATTAAAAATTAAAAAAGAAATTTTGTATAAAATCTAAAAATTTTAATAAATTATGTTTGTATATATTATAATTTCATTTGTATCGTTATAATTCTAAAAATTTAAAATATAGTTAAAAATTTTAAATGTAAGGTGGAATTTAAAAAATAAATAATAAAGTGTTAATGAAATACTAAAATTACATAATATAGCATATATAATATAGCCTTTTATATTATATATTATAGAATAATATATATTATATATTAGAAATTGTAATAATTATTTATAGTATATATATTAAAAAACTAATATAGTAAATTTATTTAGAATATATAATAGTTATATATTATAAATAATTAAATTTTTTAATGAAAATAGCATGTTTAGAGTAATATTTCATAAATATACTATATTGTAAATTAAAAGACCATTT
>MU224402.1:235743-253227 GCA_018584345.1 Thuja plicata
AATAATTTATAGAATATATTTAATTCATAAATAAATATTTAAACTTTACAAATAGTTGAAAAGAAAAAAAATAATGATTTATGATTGGTTCATTGGTGTGAAACTAATTCACTATTCGTACACAACTAAATGCAATTGTATATTGCCTACGGCAAGTACAAAAAGTGTCACGTAGTGTTAGTACTTGTCGTAATTAATTATTAAATAGTTATAACATAAGTATTATCTAATATTCATTTTAGTTTAATCAAAATAATAATCATTATTAACTATTATATAAAGTTAAGATATAATTAATTAATTTTAACTATAAAAATCTTCAATAATAATTAATTAGTTAAAAAATTTATACTTTGAAAAATAGTTAACTAAAACTATGGTCATAATGTAATTAATAATATTATTTAATAATTTTAGATTAGAAAGTTAGAAATATATCTTATATGAAATACAATGTTAATTTATTAATTATTATTTTAAAATTTAAAATTATAATAATATAGTTATAAGTATTTATAACGTATAATAGAAATTAACATTAAAATTTATTCCATAAATGTGCAGCCTGTAACACCAAAAGAATTCAACCAATTATATTGTCGATAATTAATTTATATAATATATGAACTTAATAAATAAATATGTCAACTTTAGATAGATTTAAATTATCCAAAATTACTTAGTTTTCATTGGTGCAAAACAATAAATTAATTGTGCATAGGTGAATGCAATAGTTATTTTCCTACGACAAGTACAACAAGAATAAATAAAGGATAAGGTGGAGAATATGAATATCATCGTATTACTATAGATGTTATTTATATCTGTTTATTAGAGCCATCATACTAAACAGAGATAGAAACATATCAGTGATAGTAAATGAGCGATGGGATGCAGGAAAGAGAATAGAGAAAAGTCTAAATAAGATAACAATTTAAAGGACAAAATGAGAGTATGTAGGTAGGCACTTGTAGAAAAGATTTATTACGGAAGCATAACAAGAAACTTTTATTTCACTCTTACTTCCTATTTCTCCAACTTTGGTCTATTATCAATAAATAAATAAAAATAAAATCTGTATAATAAAATTGATAAAACTATTTGAACATGGAAGCTTTTATATAATTTTTTTAAAATTTTTCATTTTTTAAATTTTTTTTATAATTTTCATTTATTTTAAAATGACAAATAAAAGACATTCAATTGACCAAGCCTTCGTAAAATTCTATGCACTTTTTAAAAATGTGGTAGAAAGATACCATAACTTGCTTAGGTAACATGGTTTATTCTTATATAATTTTACTAGGTCTACAACTTTCCCGCTCGATTGGCTTTTGAATTTCAAACTTGCTCGACACATGCTTGCCATCCATGGAGGGGATCCTGGTCACCCCCTCAAGAGCCTTCTTCCAAGGGCGTTGTCACTTCTACATGGACCCTTATTGTGGAGGCCTCAATTAACATCCTACAGGTTGTTTCCGAGACTGACCCCCATGTGGTCTCTGTTAATCGTATTGCCAATGATGTGGGTACTACATTTGCTGTGAATCTAGTTCCCACTGACTAGGTTCAAAGTGTCGGTACTTCCTAAAAAGATTTGGTGGACACTTCTGATAAATTTTCCCCATGTGTTAATTGGGAAGGTGTGCTTGTATTGGTTCTTCTGGACCGGAGGCTTCCATCCCAGTAACTGAATCTTAAATATTGCTGAAGAGACTGAAATCTGTCTTCCAGATGTCATTAGGGATCATATTGTCTCTTAAATGAGTTTCATGATTGTTGATAGATTCTTCTCCTTCCGTCCAACTATTGATATGGGTTCGTCGATGGGCTGCTTCCCGTTGGAGTCTAGAGGGTAGTGTTTAAACAAACACAATTCTTGAGGGATTTTTCCTTTTAAAATTTAGAAGTGAGGAGGATTTGGTTAAGGTCCTGATAGGTTCCTGGACCTATGGGAAACATGCTCTCACCTTGTACAAGTGGAAACTGAGCTTTGACCCTACGTTGGATCTTCAAAAGACTGCCCCTATTTGAATTCGGCTACCTAGGATTCCATTGGAGTTTTGAGATGAGCTAGTTTTCAAGTGGATTGGTGACTCTTTTGGTCAATATTTGGCTTTGGATGTGGTTACCCATGCTAATTAAGTCCAGGTTGGTATTTGTTTATTTCTGTGTGAATTTTATTATTAATAGTACCTTCCCCAATTTTATTACTTTTAATTCAAAACATGGTAAATGCACCCTAGCCCTTTTCTATGAGAATGTGGTTCTTAACCGTCAGATGTGTGCTAAAAATGGCCATGTTATTGCTAACTGTAAGTTTAAGGCAGAAAAATATTCAAAATTGAAGGGTGCCTGCATCGCTCTCCCTACGGTGGAGGAATCTAGGGATGACCCCTCTAGGTTAGGAGACTACTCTTTCATAGATGGGTTACTAAAAATATTGAATTCCCTTATATAAAAATCTCAGACACCTTTGTGTGGGTATGGTAACTTGGTGGTACCTATTTGGGTCTTAACTCAGCTACTAATATTGGCTTGGTCGATTCCCCTTCTCCTAAGGTGGTGGGTGAGGTGCTTCATGAGGAAGGTGAAATCCCTTCTTCCCCCTCACCGGTGGTGACATATTCTATGGGTAACCTGACTGGTTCTGTTGAACCCTTGGGATATTATTAAAAAGAATACAAAGCCTTCTCATCTTATGATCGTGGTGGTCATTCTGTTAAAGCCGCTCAAGGTGAATGGGGTGTTGTCTAGCCCAGGATTGGCAGTGCTTATCCAGAAACTTGACTTTGATACTTGCTTCGCCGAGTCTCCCAAACTCTGTATTGTGGAAGAAGAATGGACTATCCAAAGGAAGAAGACAAGATCTCAAAAAGATGATGTCGCTATGAAGAACAGTAAAGGAAGACCCGGAGGAGGAAGTCAGAGAACCAAAGAGATGGCATGGGAAATTTTTAATGGTAGGAAAAGAATCCTAGATTCCAACATTAAACATAAGAAATGAAGTTCATCTCTTAGAACCTAAGGGGTTTAAATAATCCCCAAAATAAGTATGCTTTGAAAGACTGCATTAAAAATGGTTATGCAGATATAGTTCTCATTCAAGAAGCTAAAATGACTCTTCAATCTTTCTCTCTTGTTGCTGATAAAGTATGGCTTGGTTCCTCTTTCTTGATTAGTGATGCTAATGGGGCTTCAGGAGGAGTTTTCACAACGTGGAATCCTAACCAAGTTAAGGGGTACTCCATTTTCTATTCCCTAATTTCTTGATAGTTTCTTTCTCCAATGACTCTGTGGACTAGGAGATAATCAATGTCTATGCTCCTAACACTCGTGTTGGAAGATTGAATCTTTGGTATGATATCCATTCCCTCATTTTGGATGACCCAAACTCTCTTTGGATGGTGGATGGGGATTTGAAGTCTCCCCTTTTTCCTTCTCAAAAGCTGGGGGAGCGATGGACTACTCTAAAATCATGACTGACTTATCAGAGTTTATTAACAAAGATGGGCTATATGACTTGGATTTGTTGGATTAATCCTTTACTTGGACCAAAAATATTAAGGGGGAAAGTCTTATCCACATTAAACTAGATCACACCTTTTCACTACTAATTGGGACTTGGTTTGTAATGCCTCTTTGAAAATTCTTCATAGAACTATTTCTAATCATAACCCGCTTCTCTTACATTGGATTGACAGGGCCCCCTCTGGCCCCATCCCTTTCAGATATGAAATCATGCAGGCATCCCATCCTAATTTTAGGAATTATATTTAGAGTTGGTGGAATTCCCCAATTCAAGGTACTACTATGTTTAGAGTTTCCAAAAATCTAGAAATAATAAGGCATAATGTGAAAAATTGGAATAATGAAACTTTTGGTCACGCCTTTAAATGGGAAAAGGTCATTTTATCCAAGCTCGATAGTCTACAAGATGCCATGGCTAAGGGTATTCCACTCACTCTCTCCATCTTTACGAGGAAAATTGGCACAAGAAATGGAAGTTGAACCTTAAAGGGAGGAAATTTATTATAAATAAAGATCTTGTGTCCTATGGTTGAAGGAAGGAGACAAGAGAAGCTCTTTCTTCCACAGGTCAGCCAGTAGACACCACAAGAGAAACTTGATTCAAAGGTTTTTGAATGACTAGAATCAAGGCAAAAATATTAATGAGGATTTGGGAGAGTGGCGGTGAACTACTTCAAGAAGGTTTTTTGTGAGCCTTATCCCTCTCTTAATGGTCATGAAGAACTTTTTCTCAATCCTATCCCTACTACTATAACCCCTGATGACAATGAACAAATTTTTGCCAAGGTTTCTATTGAGGAAGTAAGGGATGATATCTTCTCCATGGAAGCCTTCAAGGCCCTGGGGCCTAATGGCTTTCCCCCCCTATTTTTCAAGATTATTAGGATATTGTTTTCCGGGACATCACCTTTGCCACCAAAGAATTTATCAGGACTAGTAGTCTGCTAAAGAAAATTAACAACACTTTTATTTCCCTTGTTACCAAGGTCCCTGACCTAAACAATTGACATATTTTAGGCTATCAGCATTTGTAATACTATTTACAAAAAACTTTCCAAGGTACTGGTCAACAGACTCAAGCCTTTCCTAGAAGCTTCTATTGAAGGTTGTCAGAAAGGTTTTGTCTTGGGTAGACAAATATTGGATGTTTCTATCACTACTCATAAAATTATCCACTCCATGGAAAATGCAAGGAACCTGGAATGGTCCTCAAGTTGGACATCTCTAAGGCCTATGATTGTGTTAACTACGACTTCCTTTTCAAAGTTATCTCCAAGATGGGATTCAATGAAAGGTTTATCAATCTTATCAATGAGTGTGTTAGCAATGTGAATCTCTCTATTCTTTTCAATGGTTCTCCTAGGGGCTCCTTTGTTGTCAAGAAGGGTATCTGTCAGGGGTACGCCCTCTCCCACTACCTTTTTATCATGATTGTTGAAGTTATTGGTTGAAACCTTTTCAAATTGGATCAGGAGAGAAGAGTTCTCAGATTCAAAGTTGCATCCACTCTCTCTCCTTCCTTCCTCCAACAATTTGCAGACAACACCATCCTCTTTGGGAGAAGCTCGGTGGTTGAGGCTAGGGAATGAAAATATTTTCTTCCCTTATATGTTGATGTATTTGGCAAACATATTAACTATGGTAAGAGTTATTTATACTTATTCAACACTAAATAAGATTTTTAGGTCAAAGTTAAGAACTTCATGGGATGCCAATATGCTTCTCTTCATGGATTGTACATTGGCTTACCTCTTACACTCAAGGATGTCACTGCCACTTATTAGAATTCTATTTTGGAAATAATGTAGAGGAAGCTTACGAGTTGGAAGCGAAACCTCTTGAATAAAGCTGGGAAATTTTAGCTTCTTAAGGCCTCCCTACAGGGGATATCATTCTACTTCCTGTCCATTTTTAGAATTACTGGTGCTATGGTTGATACAATTGAAAGGTTGCAACTTTCTTTCCTTTGGACTGGCACTAAGGAAAGAAGAGGTTGTCCTTGATTAACTGGGAAACAATGTGCAAACCTAAGTGCTTGTGGGGATTAGGGATCATAAGAATAACCACTCTCAATAGGGCCCTAATTGCTAAACTTGGCTAGAAATTAACTTTAGAAATAAATATTGGAGCCATATGATGAAAGATAAATACCTTAATAATGTTTGTTTTCATAAACTCCTTTCTACCCCTAGGATCCGTGCAACTCTAAAATCTAGAATAACGTTTTCAAAAGGAGTTTATTACAGTAGGGAATGAAGTGGCAAATTGGGGATGGCACAAACATAATATTTTGGGAGGATGACTAGATAGGCGATGGGAAATTGGAGTCTAATGGGACCATTAATGAACTTATGGGGACTTCTAAAAGATTGATTAAGAACTTTGTAAGAGATTATTTACCTCAAAACAGGTGGACTGACTTTGCTCAATGTAGAAGAGTTAACCCCCATCTCAACCATAAAGTCACTGAATTGCAATGATTGATCAACAAGGCTTGTATCCCTTTATTTACTAGAGGGGATAATTTTGTGTGGAAATTGGATTGAAAAGGGGATTTTATTATCAAATCTGCCTACAAACTTCTATCTAAATATGTCACTTCCTCTAATTATTGGGTAAGGTCTAGAATTCCCACCTCATTCCTAAAATCATTTTTTCTGGTGGACTGCTCTCCACAATAGAATCCTCACTCAGGATGACCTCATACAGCAGGGATTGCAACTTCCTAATAGATGTTATCTTTGTAAGAGGGGGAAGAGACTATTCCTCATTTATTAATCTACTATCAATTCGTGGTTGAGATTTGACAGAAGGTGCTCCACAAGTTAAACATGGTATGGGTTCTGAATTTTGGTCTTCACCAATTTCTTGATGAAGGGAATGAGGTCTCTTCCAATTCCCATGTGAAGCATTTGTGTAATTTCATCCCTCCCCTTGTCTGTTGGAGCCTTTGGAAAGAAAGAAACAATGGAGTTTTTAGGGATCGTGAATGCCCGATAAAGGTGGTGTTTAAGTCATTTCTTAAAATTCTCTTTGACAATATCTCTATCATAAAACTTCATAAGACGAATACCAAACCTTCCCCCTTGGACCATAATTTGGCTAAGATATGGAACTTACCTAAGGATTATGCTATGGTTGACAACTCAAAAAGATTGTTAAGGAAACATACAAGATGCAAACCTCCTGATAAGGGTTGGGATAAACTAAATTTTGATGGCTCCTTGAGACACGGGAAATGTGCTGGTGGAGGTGTTATCTACAACCATGATGGAGAATTAATGGCTGCTTACTTTGGTTGTTTGTTGGATATGTCTAGCAACCAGGATGAATGCATGAAACTCTTTTTGGGGCATCCGGATTGCTTTATCTATTTGGGTTAGGAATCTTTATATTGAAGGGGACTCTAAACTTGTAGTTGATTCTGCTAGAGGCAATGCCAGAATCAACTGGTCTTCTGCTAATGTTTTGTGTGACATTAAAAGCATGCTTCTTCGGTTGGAGGGCTTCTCTATTTGGCATATTTTCA
Organism: Thuja plicata; assembly: GCA_018584345.1. Lineage (NCBI taxonomy): Eukaryota > Viridiplantae > Streptophyta > Pinopsida > Cupressales > Cupressaceae > Thuja > Thuja plicata. The sequence goes on from MU224402.1 coordinate 242,804, forward strand.
AAGAGGACAATGGGGTGGCGGATGCTTTCACATCCTTTGGGAACTACACCACTATCTTGAAATGTTGGAGAAAGATGGAGGCTCTCCCTCCTAATGTTCAACTTCATATTAAAGAAGATGAAACTCACATCTTGTCCCTATGATGATGTCTTATATTTTCTTTATTTTGAGGTGAGTTTTGAATTATAACATGTTAATTTGGATTATGAGAATTTCTGAATTCAAAGTTATTAAGGCGGGCATTTTCCTTGGCGGTATTCTTGCCTTTGTACCCCTCTTGGTTGTGCAATGTGGTTGATGATGTTCCCTCCACTTCATCCTCTGGCCACGTGAACATGAGCTGGTATATATATAATAATACTTATTATTATCCTTGCACGACCCCAAGAAGTATTGATTTTCACATTTATGATACCAAATATATTGTGATCTATGTTTTCCTTTTCCTTCTTGGAAAATAATGCTTCCATGAGCGAAGTGTCCAAATGATTTATGATGTGCCTTAGAGAGTGAAGATTAATAATTTCCCAACTCATTCGAACACTTTTATGTGTTTATTTATTCCTGTGGCGTTGTGGTAATCTTCTATTTTATGGGTTGATATTGGGAGTTATTTTGGTTTTGCGACGTTGTGGTGCTTTGTTATTTTCTGGGTTGATATTGGGTTTTATACTGGTTATACTCTGGGTGGTGATAGAGTTCATGTTGAGCTGAGAAAACCATATGAATTCAAAAATGATGCCACGGTATGGTACATTTGCTAAGAAGGTGGATTTTCCCAATTGATGGAGAATATGATTGGCTATGACGAGAATCTCTCTATTCAGTTTGCTAGTCCATGGGTGGAGAGAAGGATTTCAGTGGGAGGAATTAATTTTGAGGTGAATGAAGATGTGAATGCTAAGGTGATGGGCCTTCCTACGAATGGTAGAAAGTGGAGAAAGAAGAGTAGGGTCTCAGACATCAAAAGCATGAACCAGTTCTTCAAGCTGAATGAGGCCCTTGTCAAAATGCATGGTGGTTATGAAAGAGATAAACTCCCTAAACCTTGGAACCAGGTATGCCTTATGATCATGAAATATTTTACTCTTGAAGGTCGGCTCAAGGTTTACTATTACTACCATATGCCCATTTTGAACCACTTTCAGAATAGAAGCTCAATTTCCTTTCTATTTTTTCTTTTAAATTCTCTGGAAAACTTTGTTAAGGACATTTTGGAGATATCCAAGGGATAAGGTAAAAAGCCAATCCCTCTACATCAAAGCCTCATCTTTCATCTTTACCATTTTCATCTTTCTCTATACCCACCTCACCAAATTATTGTCCATGAAGCTCCCCTTTACCTCACTCCCCACCCTTTGCTAGCATGTTCGATACTCCTAGTCCCAGTAGGAAACAATTTTTTTGCAACCCTAGCATCAAGGTTGGATCTAGTCAACCCTACCCTGAAATTCCCACCCACCCTAAAGTTACGACCAACATTAAAATTGAGCCTTTGGAGAAAAAATGCAAGACCCCTGTCAAGGTGAAGGGTAAAATGAAAACAACTAGTTGAATTATCAAGGAGGTGGGTTTTTATGATGAGGTGTTTGAGGAGTTGAACACCCAAAGGTGCTCTTACAAAATTGCCACTAGGCTGGCTAGCAAGGGTAAAGGCAAGGAGATTGAAGATTCGAACACGGAGGTCCCCGAGGAACATGAAAATAAAGGTAATGGGGAAACTAATTTGAAAGAGGGCAAGGATGAGAAATATCGTGAGGAAGACAAAGAGGAAAATTTGGAGGTTGAGGTCTCTGACGATGACTCTTCCACTCATGTCTTTGAGAGTGATTTTGGTCCTATTAATATGACTAACGACATGATGCTTGAGGAAGAAGACAATGGAAAGGGGACCTGTAAAAACAATATCACTGGGACTTGTGAGGGCTGCATAGTGGTGAAAGATGACTTGAATAAGATGAAGATCAAGATGATGGACCTGAACAAGAAAGTGATTGGTATATCCTGCTTCAGCCTTAGGGTTATGCACATCTCAACCACCTCCATGTGTTTTTTGCAAAAGAAGATGTTGGGGCCTACTGTGAACAAAGATGGAAATTATAAGGAATTTTTCAAGTTCCTGACTGATGACTGGGTTGGGGTCCTTACATAGTCGAGTGTTAAGCTTAACTAGTTCTGTTTATGATTTCCTATTTAGTTTTTTGTCTGAAACTGTCGAAGGCTTGTGGTTCCTATAGTATCTTTACTATGTTGTTTAAGACTTTGATGTTGTTAATTTTAGGTTTTAAGACTATGTTGATGAGTACATTAGTTTTTTGCTATAGTTATCATAGGACTGTTTATATGGTTTCAATGATGGTGGTTATTAGCTAGTTCCAGAACTATTACCGTGCTACTATTTGTTATTGATACTCTTGGTGTGTTGTTAATGTGTTGTTAACATGCTCTTGGTTTATACTATTTATCCTTTTGACTTGTTTGTATGGGTCAACACCCTTGATTTTTTTTCTTATATTTATCAAAAACATGATTTACTCTTTATTTAAAAAAGGTTATTGGTGTGAGCTTGTCTATGTCCTTGTGACATCATTAGAAGTATCACAAGGAATTTCATGTGATAAAAGTAGAATTGTATTTCTAATTTATAGGGGAGAATATTGATCTCTTATAAGTCTATTATTTGTATTGTAGTGTGAGAGTAAAATTTGATTTCATATGTGAAGGATATTATATAATTTAACACGAAAAATTTAGTTTTCAAACATAAAATATTGTCTTGTATTAATTCATCATAGTGGAAATGTTATATATTTGTGATTTTAAGGTACAAATATTGAGAAACAAAAATAAAATGGATAAGAAGGCAATCTTGTTAAATTTGATTGAAGATTTTTAATTGAACATATTAATTAGCTTTGAATTGTTTCCTTAGAAAATCATTTAAAGAAGAGTGCCTAAGTTATTGAAAAAAAAGGACCATTGATGACTAGGACATTGCATGCCTTATTTCTCTTATTGTATCTATTGCTACTGATTTAAGAACATAGATTGGTAAAATTACTAAGTTAGATCTTTTTAGTCAATAACGCAAAATTGAGTTGTAACAATTATAAATACTAAATCTAGGAATATTAGTATTAGTCATTAGTGGAAGGGCAGTATAACAATCAATGTTGTTGAAACTGCCTTTGTTTTTGTTTTTTTGGTGGGGCGGGGGGTGGATTGATGAGGAAAGTTTTAGGTTATAAGATCCACCAACTCTGAATTTGTATAAGAATTATTATCAATAATATTTTTTTATTTTAAAAGTTTATTGTTTTATTCATACTGGGATAAAACAATAATCTTAGGTTTCCTTTCACTGTGAAAGAGCTTGTTTGTCCCCTTTATCTTAAAATCAAAGTTGTTGTAAGTCATTCCTTCAAATGATTATAAACAAATAGTAATACAATCACTTTGCAAATGTCATAAATAATATTGTATGTATTTCAAGACTATATTTCAAAATTGTATACCAAAATAAGGTAAATGAAACTAATGTAGCTTTTTCTACAAATACTAATTTGTACTCTCTAATATGTTGGCTTGAGTATAATTTTCTATCGATATAACCAATCTATTTCTTTTGATGCAAGCACTAGCACAATAAGAAGGTTTTAAGCTTTTTTTTAACAAGTTTTTAAATTTTCTTTAATTGTCATAGGGCTTGTTTTTCCCCTTTATCTTAAATCAAAATTGTTGTAAGTCATTCCTTCAAAAGATTATAAACAAATAGTAATACAATCATTCTGCAAATATCATAAATAGTATTGTATTTATTTTAAAACTATATTTCAAAATTGTACACTACAAAAATGATGAACAAATATCATAAATAATATTATATTTATTTTAAAACTATATTTTGAAATTGTACACTAAAAAAATAATGATTGAAATTAATTTATCTTCTACAAATACCAATTTGTGCTCTCTAACGTATTAGCTTTAAATAACAAGATGAAACCAAACAAAATTGAGAAAGCCACCAACTCAATGATACCAAAAATGAAAATTAAAAACAATTATTGTTTAGTTGAATTTATGTAATGTAATTGGTGGCTTCTCCTTTTATATATTTTTCTACACTCCTTCCTTTGACTGTTATTCGATTCTTTATAATCCTTTTGCTCGATTGAAAAGGAAACTAAAAATTTAAACCTTCCATTAAAGTAGATATAAGAGCAATCTTATACAACATAAAAGTGTCATTCTGAACTCCGTTCTTATGTCTATATCAATGTTTTCACGTGTTGTCTTTTATTCACCAATCCCAAAGCAATTCCTCCCGAAATATTGGTAGTGTCGTTTAAACAAATTTTAATGTTATCAGATGAATTAGTTTTGAATTAGTTTAATATTGATATAAATATAATTATGTTATAATAAATATAATATTTAATTTAAAATAATAAAATAATATATAGCATAAAATAATATAAATATAAATATTTATATATATTATTTAATATTACATATAAATAATATTGAATAATATATAAATATAAATAAATTATAATATAATATAAAATAAAATAATATAAACATAACTTTAAATATGAAATAGTAATATAATAATATAAATATAATATAACATAAAATAATATATAAATCTATTACAAAATGGTATAATATAATATTTTAAATATAAATATGAAATTATTAAACAAATAGATTTCCTAAAAATTTGTTCATGTAACCACCCATATGAAACTATACAGTATAATATAATCATTTTATGAAAGTATATGTCATTTTATAAAATATTTTTTATTGTTATTTTGATAATTTGTCGATTTATTATTACTTAGATCTTGTATAAGTTTTTTTATAATCATAATTTTGAGGAAAATAATTAGTCACTTTCTTTATAGATTTATTCAAATCTTATTTATTGCAAGCCCCTTCATAATTATATTTGTTGTAGGTTTCTTCACAATTATATATGCAAGCCTCTTCAATTTTGTGCAAACTCTTTCAAGGATGCAAATTCATCCATTATGAGGAGCAAGTATATAGTCTATATTCATGTCTATATCATTTCTATGAGTAGTTTTTATTAATTTTATTATGATTACTTGTTTACTTTGGTATGCATGATTCATATTACCTCACCAGGGTAAAAGCACAATAATTTGTCACCCTTTTACAAAGGAAAAAGTTAACAACACCAAAACTGTAAAACTTCAAGGGCATAAAAGTCACATTTCTGTTGAAAATTTGAAGATGATGTAAACTGAAGAAATGTGTGAAATATGATGAATTGTATGCCTATAATTTTTTTAAAAAAATTGAACCAAAATTAATATGTTTTTTGAAATTTTGTAGGTCTATTTTTCATTTCCTGAAAAATACTGTAAATCAAGGAGTTTACTTCCCGCCAAATCATTATAAGTAAAACATTCTTTTTTCCTCCAATTTTAGAATATGTTTTAGATGACATGTATAGCTAGTGCAAAAAGAAAGAAAGAAGTGATTTTGATCTATAGTTTTCCCGTTATAAGTTTTCAAAGTCAAACTTACCTAAAATCAACCGTTTTTGTCTCCCGCCACTTTTCCCCTATCAAAACTATACCAAAAACCAAATAACTTGCATATTATTGAAGAGAGGACTCTCTTGTCTAGTGTTTTCTATTATTTTAAATTTTTTTTGAATTGATTTATCATTTTTTTATATTTTCCGAATCAACAACTCTTGACTATTAAAATACCTACTTTCAATATTTTTTGATTAAAATAGACTATGTCTAATTAAAATACTATAAAATCTTGATCTCTACAAAAGGGTATTTTTATATTTTTTTTTTAAATATCATTAAAAAGACTAGGAGTTATTGAAACGTCACTTTTTCTGAAATAATTTTATTTCTATGGTAATTGGACTCAAAGTGGTATAAAACACATTTCCAATTGGCAAAGTTAAAGAACTTATCTAACTTAGCTAGAATGAATCTAGCTAGACTATATGTTTGAAGAAAATTAATTTTGAGTTAGAAATACTAAAATTCAGCTCTGTTATAAGTTATCCTAAAAAGTGACAAATTATTGTGCTTTTACCCACCAATAAATACAAGTGGAGAAAAATGTAAGGGTGACAAATGAATTCCCCTTTTTTCTTCCTCTATTTTAGACTCACTTTAAGATATCTATCTCATAAGCAATGATAAGTGTACAAGTGACATGCTTTTACATAAAAAGAATGACAATTAATATTTGGCTTGATTGAAAATAACTTCACATGTCTTGAGGGTTCAAACCTAATTTGTAGATACCATATACTCTAAATTGAGTCACACTACAAATTTTAAACTTCATTTATCTACATTTGTAGAATCCGCCCTTAGACTTTTTGATACAATATTAGACATATAAGATTTGAACAAATATAGTTGTAGCTAACTACCAATTGTCAACTTAAACGTGAAATATTCAAATTTATGTATTAGGGAACAAAATTAAAGCACAAACCTTAAATTTGTTTAAAACATCATAATAGAATTATATTCCTATCACTATGATCTAAAACTACATCATTATATAAGTACATACATCATTGAAAACATCATATACATTTAAATAATTGTTTAAATTATCTTCTATCTTATATAAAATATTAAATTAATCCAAAAAAAATAGGACAAATAAATTAAAATTTCCCAACATATTAAAATAACCTAAATGAAAAACTCTATTAACTAATTCATATTTAATACATACATACGTACTTTATGATAGATTATTTGTACCTAATATATATAAATTGAGTTGTAAACATAAATATCCAATCATAACTTAATCACCTCTCACAATCCCTTTAATTTAAAGAGACAAGAAGTTGACAAAACTAAAATAGGCCAAATAAGCTTTAAAATTATACTTTTGTCGTCAGATTAAGTCTTAATATTATCTTGTAAATTTGGATGGATATTGTATACCAACCTAATTACCTTCGACACTCCCTCGTACCTTTCAAAATTATGAGCTGTCAGATTTTAAAAATGATATCATTTCAGAAGACAGAAAAAAAAGGATATCATTTCAGAAGACAGACAAAAAAAACAAGACATGACAAGCGAAATGTTAAACATGACCTGTAAGAACACGTCATCTAACAGTTGTTTAGAGGTCAGAAATTTATTACATTAAAGTATTTATGTTACATCTTTGGAACGTGGGAATAAAATTTGTTTTTTTATGGGGTATCCTATGTCATAGGTATTTTATTTATTTAAAATCAAATCGCAAGTAACATCTAAAAGCGAAGCGTTGGTGGATATTTTCATAATCCAATAGATAAGTTTGGTGAGGAAGCTCGATGGATGCTATTGTCATGTTATAGCACCATGTAAATCAATTGTCTCTTCATAACAAATGAAAATCTTTCTACATAGATTTATTGTATAGATACAAAGAATGTAAATTAGAAAATAAGTATAAATTAGTACTATTTACAAAAAAATAATATAAATTAATATAATATATAATAAAAAATATAAAAATTTACTAACAAGTTTCTAAATTGGAAATTTATAAATTAATAATAATATACAATTAATTATATAGAAACTTTTATGTGAGATTAAAATAATTATAAATCAGTAATATATATAAAAATACCAAATTAAAATTTATAAAATAGAAATATATTATAAAATAATATATATTTATATTATTAAATAAAATACAATATTCTTTATAACAAAATTTGATGGTTTATTAGTAAATTTAAGTGCCATGTTTACTATTTTATAAAAATTTAAAAGCCAATTCATACTATCCAACAAATTTCCACGTGTCATATACGGTTCAAAAGTGCAAAAATGGACGCTAATAAGCCATCAAACCCTTGGTGCCATATTTGTATGTTTTTCAAATCCATTATTTCAATATAATATTTTAATTTTCTATAGATATGATTGTTTAAAGTATTTCAAAATTTCAAAGTGTACATCCATCCACATACATTGGTATCCATGCAATGATACGTTCTCCCTAATTGATATTCTATTAATCTATTTACTATACTCCCACCCAACTTTAACTAAATTGATTATACCAAAATATGAAGTTAAATTATTTTTTTCTAAATATTTTTTATGTTGCTATTAAGATTCAACTTTGTAGTTTTTGAGTCAAACTCATTGATCCATTTTGTAGATGGCTTAAAGTAGGTAGATGTCTTAATGATATATTGTGCAAAGGGAAAAACACATGAATTTATGGATAAATTTACAAGAGAAATTGGGGATTCAAAAAGCGTACATAGGGGGCCAACATTTCATGGAGAACTAAAATTCTTATTGTTCAATTGTTAACCAACACTCATCAACTCCACTCATCAACTCCATTGTGAGACCAGACGTTGGAAGAGGCCAAAAGAGACTTGAGAAGAGAGAGTTTGCACTTTTTGCAATTCTGGAAATGTGGAAACTGGACAACATTTTATTATAGAATGTGATGCATACAAGGACATCAGGAACAAATTTGAGAATATTTTATCTGATAGCTCTTGACATAACTTATTTAGCAAGGAGTGCATTGAGAAGTTGGGAGTGCTTATCATCAACTTGCGCGAAAAAAGAACTGAGTTGCTGAAATTGGCTTAATTTTAGCCTCGTGGACATTAAAATTATCTTCTTCTTCTTCTTACATAAGTAATAGTTTACAAAAACCCATTTCTCAGGGCAATGAATAGAACACTCATCACTTATTGCATCTAGGTGATACTCACAAGATGAATCACCATACTTCTGAAAAAGTCAACAATCAGAATACTACTCCAAGATGAATCACCATACTTCTGAAAAAGTCAACAATCAGAATACTACTCCAACTCAAAAATAATATCTCCCATATCCTTTATCCACAACCTCCCACTCAAAAAGAATATCTCCTATTTATCCCCCAACCAGAAGTTTTATGTGCGCGTGGACATTCCACTGCCGAACACCTAAGGAAGAACGGAAAATATAAAATATTCGCGAACCTGAAATGTGTTTCCCGTGGGAAACCCTGTTTTACACACAAGCAGAAAGTGAGTGGTGGAATCTTATCACGGACATTTCAATACAGCTTGCACTGACTGTGCACTGACACGTCATCTATTAAAATGACAAATTTGCGTCCATTAGATTGCACTCAGAAAGAGAGATCAGAAGTTTTCTGAGTTCTGCGAATTTTGTTGTTTCTATGGAGTTCGGAAAGATGATCACATTCTTGTTATCTGGTGCCCATGGCATAACCCTAAATCTGCATTCTTGCGATAGATTACGTATCAAGGTTAACTTGTGGATGTGCAGAGCGGCGGATCAAAGCTTGAGATCAGGAATGGGAGGACTAGGGAAGATTTCACAAATCGTCTTGTATTTAGTACGATTCGGCTGGACGCAATTTCTTTTCAGACTCGACGTTGGATGGCTGGACTCTGCAGTGGATTTGTGTTTTCATCTCTGTGTGATTGATGTAAAAGAGGCGTCTTTCGCTTCGAATTTCTGGACGTTTGCGCTGCTGTGCAGCGATAGAATTGAGCGAGCGGGAAGACTCAGTCACGCCATAATTTTCAAATTTATGAGAGATTTGAGTTGGAAGCAAATTTTGCAGAGGCAAGTGGACAGATCTGCGAGAGGAAGACGCTCGGAGCGGTTGATTTAGGGTTTTAATTTAGACAAGTTGAACAGTCAGTGTTTGAGGTGAATTGAACAAGTTGAGCAGTCAGTATTTGAGGTGTAATCGATGGAAATCTGAGCTCGTTGAGTTTGTGATGTCAACAAATAATATACACAGAATTCATGAAAAATTATTTGCAGGTTTTTGGCTCCGTCTGGTAGAAGAAATTTATGATATCCATGTCTTTACTATTTAGGGTTTTGAAATGTATTAGAGGCAAGTGGACGGATCTGAGAGGTAAGACGGCTCGTTTTTCCGAAATTTTTATTAAATAAATGCAAATGCGAGATCCGGTGGTTTGTGATGTGAACAAATAGTATGCACACAATTTATGAAAATGTATTGTCAGGTTTTTGCAATTTATGAAATTGTATTGTCAGGATTTCGTAATTTGAGGTTTAAGAAATTGTGATTGTTCAGGTTTTTGCTCCATACGGTTTAAGGAAATTGTGATGCATTTGAAATGAATTGTCAGGGCTTTGGGGTCGATATTGTTTAAGAAAATACAATTATAATTTCTTACAGATTTAGGCCCCGTTTGTTTGCAGGAATTGGGAGTGACACTTCCCGTTTTTGGGAGTGGCACTTCTCGTTTTTGCGAATCCAACGTTTGTTTCTCTAAATTGCAATTCTGGATTCGTCAAGCAAAACCGGGTTTAGACACCAAAATGAGTGGCATCATCTTCCTACTAATAGATGGAATTAGAAATCATACCCTG
>MU224402.1:253327-271964 GCA_018584345.1 Thuja plicata
AGAAGCGCAATTAAAAAAAATAAAAAATAAAAAAAATAAAAAAATGGACAAAATAAATCACAATATAAATTAAACATTATTCAATAATAATAAAAAATAAAAAATAAAAAAAATAATAAAATTGACAAAATCAATCACAATATAAATTAAACATTAATCAATAATAATAAAAAATTATAAAGTCTTTGTCAAATTCCAATTCCAATTCAAAATGTAGAACCAAACGCGGAAGTTGGAATTTGTCAATTCCAATTCCAATTTCGAAATTGGCAACCAAACGCAGAAGATGGATTGACTAATCCATCTTCCAGGTCAACCAAACGGTCCAAATTATAACCCGAAGATGCAAAACCAGGATTTCAAAACCTGGTTTTGTGATAATAAGGTTTTGACTCAATTCCAATTCCTGTAAACAAACGGGGCCCTAAAGCATAATGTGGACAAGCGGTCAAAGTACTCAATTTTCATAGCTGACCTGGAAATCTAGAAAACCTACTCTTTACAACGATAATAGCTGTATAAAGGTAAAAATTATATCGCTCATGGAAGAAAGTAAACGCTAAAGTTAAAAATAAATGTCTTATTTGGCATGGCACTAGCTATGGGGCAGGAAATTTGCACGGGCTTCATTTGCCTATTCTCATGACCATCCCATATTAAAATAGCATTTGTACATATGCATGTCTTATCAATTTTTGTCTACCAAAGCTAAAAATGATTTTAACATTTTTTAATTTAAAAATTTAAAGATATTAAAAAAATTATTTTGTTTAAATTATTCATCAATTGAGTAAGTTTTTATTTTTAATTAGATTTAAATTTTAATTTTTTATATATATCATGTTAATTTTCTATTAAGTAAAAAATATCTATAAAAAAAAAAAATTGTAATTAGTTTGACGATTATTTTCTTATTTTAACTAATAAAATAATATATATAATAAATTATGATATATTTTTTTTGTATTGATAATAAGGTGATCACCACAAAATTACAGCATCAAGTTCACAAAATCACAGGTTCACAAAACAGAGGCACTACCTCAAACTGAGAGTATCAAAAGATTAATGTTTCAAGACATCCACCCATGTGGTCCATCCCATGGTGCCCTCCATCCAAACAATATTGTGGAGTAAGAGGATCATGTTATCGGAAGTGCTCTTGATATTCTTTTTAAGTTCCAAGTTGAGCTACTTTATAGTTCTCTCAAATATCTGCAAGTTGTCCATATGACTCCTCCACGCCTATCCATCCTTAAGCTCGAAATATATATTTTTAAGATTTTTGAAATAAAAGAGGGGTGAAAATTTATTCAAACAGGAAGAACTACATATAAAAGGCGTCAAAAAACCCTATCAAGATCCACTAACTGATGAGATAGGCCCGGAGGTAATTGAGCCATATTTACAATGTTCCAAGCAAACATATAATCAGAGGCCTATTTGGCCAAACAATCAACAACACCATTCCACTCTCTAGGGATATGGGTGAAAGTAACAGAATCCAAAGAAGCACACAAATGAAGAATTTGGTTAACAATCAAGCCTAACCTCCAGCTAACATCCTTAGAATGCGGTTGAGTCAATAGGCGAATCACCACCTGTGAGTTAGATTTACAGATAAGCCTTCACCATCCAAGGTCTCCACAGCATACAAGATAGCTATGGCCTCCATCAGGTTGTTAGTGTGATGACCTTTATAAACTAAAAATATAAACTTAACATCTCCCCTACTATCTCTTCCTAGTCCACCAATACCAGCAGGACCTGGATTTCCTTTGGAAGACCCATCCATGTTGATTTTAAGAGTACCTTGCGGAGGAGCACTCCACTTCCCAACTCTATTTATCTTTCACAAAGAGTGCCGAAATGTCTTCCGCAAATGCCTGCCTTGTAGAGGAGGAAAATTCAGGCGGATATGGACAATAGCATCTCCAGGATCTATAGCCTCCATAGTGTCACATTTTGTAGAAACAGTTTCTCTCAAAGAGCAGAGAATCTTCCACCACAAGTAATGAGGATCCAAGGACACATCCTGAAATATTCTTCGATTTTGCTCCAACCAAATATGTCAAATAAGAAAGGAAAGTCCAAGATGCCAGGCAACCTTAAGAAAGGCAATTTTGACAAGAGCCTTACCCCATTGAGAAAAGAACTCAGCTAAAGAAGAGACATGCCAACAGGATTGGTTCCACACACTCCACCAAGAATGCCACATATGTCTAGTGAAGGAGCATTGGAAGAAGAGACAAGAGATGTTTTCCTCACTAGAATGACACAAAATACACATCGAGGGTCCCTGAAAATCGTGCTTGCATAAATTATCCCAAGTGAGTCACCGGTTGTGAACCACCAGCCACATAAAAAAATTGCACTTGGGCTAAGAATGCTTATACCAGACTTCTTTCCACCAAGGCACCTGAATTGCACCAAAAGTCCATTGGAGAAGTTTCACATAGCCAGTAGACACAGAGAATGTCCCAGATAAATCACTATTATTCCAGGCTAAAACATCATGCCCAACCAAAGAAGTACAGTCCCTAGCCTATAAGATTTGAGCCAGCTCTCACTTATCTTCCTCAGAACCCCCTGGAGGCCATTCAGAGAAATGTTTCCAACGTGTCAACCCCCCTCCACGTCCAATCTTATAATGATCACCAGTGTCCCAACCAGCAACAAGAACTAAATCGGAAAGGGCCTGAAGATGAGGTTGAGAGGAAAGGATAGAGGGGTAACCATCCCAAGAGTCAAGCCAAAACAAAGCTTGAGATTTAGAGTGACAGATCCAAAAGAGACCATCTTTGACCAACTGAGCTCCAAGCTTCAAAGTATTCCAAATCATAGAACCTCTCCCTAATAGAGGAAAGCGGGGAATATTAAAGACATCAACTCCAGGAAGATACTTATGGGAGAGTATGCGAGCCCAAAGATGATGATGATTAGTACACCAGTGCCAATAAAGCTTAGCAGCAAGAACTTTTCAGTTAAGAATAGCAGACCTTAAACCAAGGCCACCCTCTTTAATTGGTCTGCACACAATTTCCCACCTAACAAGGCTCCATTTAGAAATATATGATTATTAAAATATATATCTATCATTAGAAAAAAAAAATTATTAAAATTGAAATCAATATTTTTAAGAGAAGATTGTCTATAATCAATAGTGTCTTGTTGATTCAACTTAGTAAAAAAATTGCTTCAATGTTTCGAATCACACTCCGCCCATCAAATCTCTCTCACAACTTGGATCACATAGTGTGATTAGAAATATTGATGAAAACAAATTCAACTACAAGCCACTCTTAATTTATAAGTTATGTAGAAATAACCATCATATTGTCTATTTCATGAAGTTGCTATAACCATGATATTGTTTATTTCATGAATGTTATAATGAAGTAAATATAATTATAATCTTAATTGTAAGCCTAATGGTAACCATAATTACAACGCTAATTCTAACAATAATATGAACTCTCACCCTAATTATAGTTTTAAACATAAGCTTTAACCTAAGTATAATTTTAACTCTAATATTAAAAAAAATGTGATTAAAGGAAACATTTCTATATTATTATCATGGCCTACTTTTTGGTTGGAGTTAAAAGAAATGAAAAACACTAGATGAGTAGTCCACAAAACCTTTAAAATAAGCATAGTTTTCATAAAATAAAGAAAAATGACAAAACCTAATAAATCACATTTGTTGCATTCACTCAAATGAAAAAAAATTACACATTCACATACAATTAAATTCTAACCTGAGCATACACATGCATTTAATCTTTTTTTTTCTATTCAATCCAATAAATTCAAAAAAATAATTAGTCCTTTTAATAAATTATTTGATAAAAAAATTATTAGTTTATATTTTTCCAACTATTCTTTTAAATATGTTGGACATACAAATACAAATTATATGAAAATCTAGTGATTGCAATATCATTTAAAAAGTATATCAATTAAGTCATTTTTATAACATAGACATATTAATAACCAAATAAGTAATTTCAATTTAATGATACCATAAACAATAATAATTTCAATTTCTTATATATGATAAAAATTGATATATTATTTAAATTATATTTTTGTAATTATGTGAATATAAATAAATCGACATTCTTAATGGAGCCCCAATAGTATTAATCAAGCTTGTGTAATATTTGTGGATCATTAAACTTATAAAATTATATTCAATAAAATCATACAAAATTTTAAGATACATGTCCAATCTGATTAATAATATGTTACATTATATATAACAAATAATTATTATCTTAAATATATCTATTAAAAATTATAATTAAATAACTATAACTCATCATAAAATAAAATTACTCTTTAAATAAACTAAAAAAATTAATTAAATAGTTATAAAATATTAATAAAATTTAATTTTAATAATAGATAAAAAAATAAAATTATTACTACTTAAGTTATAAATTAAGTAGTATTGAAGTAGTCAAAATAATGATTAGAATGTCTTGCAAGATGAAAAAATAAAAGTAATGATTAGAGTGGCTTGCACTTAAAATTCAATATTTCTAATCATACTAGGTGATCCATCATGAGAATGAAAGAGTTTGATGGGTGGAGTGTGAACCGAAATATTGTTGCAAGAAGTTGAAATCTTCTCTTAAAATTATGATTTCAATTTTAATTATATTTTTTTTGTAATGATAGATATGTATTTCAAACCACAATTTATTACATATATTATTTTATTAGTGAAAATTAAAAATTAAGAAAATAATCTTCAAACTAATTACAAAAAAACTTTAAATATATTTTTTACTTAATAGAAAATTAACATGATTAATATAAAAAAAATAAAATTAAAACCTAATTAAAAATAAAAACTTACTCAGTTGATAAATAATTTAAACAAAATTATCTTTCTTCGTATCTTTAAAATTTTAAATAAAAAATAAAAAATATTAAAATCATTTTTACCTTTGTAGACAAGAATGATAGTGGTTAAGGTTGTTGTTATCAAATACTAAATTAGTAAGGAAAATCGCTGCTTACTGTCCGTTCACCTAAATTTTTGTGCATGTGATAAGACATGCATATGTACAAATGCTATGCTAATATGGGATGGCCATGGGAATAGGCAAATGGGGCCCGATGCAAATTTCTTGCCCCATAGCCAGTGTCATTTGGCATCACTTGGCATCACTTATTTGTGATCACTAGTTACCATAAATCAATTTCCGTTTGGCATCACTTGGCATCACTTATTTGTGATCACTAGTTACCATACATCAATTGAATATGGTCAATTCACTATTTTAGAGCATTTCATAGAAGAGTGTCTATGTGAAGTAAATCAAGAATCGTCATAGCTTTACAAGTCCTAACATGTTATTTTCAGTAGGAGGTGTGAGCTTATGTTTTCCCTTGGGATGCCACCATTAGTAGAAGAACCATTAGGACCCTACTTGCTCTTATTAATAAATTCTTATGGCTCTCTCCAAATAGTGGTTTGTACTTGTTTGTATTTCTATTGTAAAGAAGACTAATACAAGAAGTGTATAGTAGTTATTAAAGTTAATTTTGTGTACTTACCTATTTTAAATTATATATTAGATTTTGTTAGTTTCACATTTTTTGCTACTAAACTCTCTAATATAATGTGTCCAACAAGTGACAATCTGGACTAATAGTTGAGTCGGGAATGATGATTTTCTACATCAACTCTCTGCTTGTTTTGGACGGCGCAACTACCTTCTTATGATTTAAAACAATGAAAACTGAAAACATGTATGCTTTTAACTAGAAATCAAATAAGGAAGGGAAGTTTGAACCAGACAGTTTTTAAAGGTGAAAATATTAAATATCTAAAACAAACCAAAAAACACAAAGTTTCTTCAAATATAGAAAATTCTACTATCATTGGCTTGTCGTTTAATCTCGCACAATGTCGATCATCAAACAATAATCCACAATTCATATCCATAAAATATTTCAAACGTACATATACAATAATGTATTCAACATAGGATGAAAAACAACCCATAAATTGTAACACACAGTCCACAATTTGCAGGATTACTTTCAGGTGTTATTTCATTAAAATCTTTAAATCCTTTTTTTGTTCTCTTTCTAATCCCTATCACTATGAAAATTGAGCAATAAATATGCTTCAAGTATCATAATTAACTCTGGTAACCGATGATTTATTCAAGATAACCATCCCACAGATCAACCAAAGTTTTTAACAAATAACATAAAAAAGATGGCCCTCCAGAGCCTATAGTTTTTAATAACATCTTAAAAATATAAAAGCATGAAAAAATAGTCTATCACCACTGGTTTCCTGTCCCTGATCCTTTGTGCTTCATTTCCTTGGTCTATGCATGTCAACTTTTCCTCTGTATCTGATGCTTGAGTTCAAGCCTCTTACTCCTATACCCTCGTTCTGTAAATTCTATACTTAGTGATGACTTCAAACAATGTCCTAGATTGAGGTTTACTCGGTATGCTTACCTTCACCTTATGCACGGCTATTTTTTGTTTTGCCTCAACAACTTTGGGGTGAAGTTCTTGACTTCCTCTTTAAAGCTAGGGATATTATCTGCTAAGTGCTACAAATTGTCTATTGCCTCTCTATTTATCTTCTATGTCGAAATGCTCTTATGTACCTTGTCTCTGAATTCAAGGATTATTGTGACACTGTTTCTTAATTTTTCTTCTCCTTTTTTTTAAAAATATTTTGATCTCTAGCAGTATAAAATAGGACACTAGGTTTTGAGCATCATTTTGAAATTGGGCTAGGGTCTACCTTATATATTTCTCTAACTCCTTGTAGACAATAATTTTCCATTCTAATGCATCCATCCAAGTCATAAACTTGGCTCAACTAGTCTGCTTATTATTCCTTCTCCTATTGCAGTTATCGGCGGTATATTAGCAATTCTTGGAGCTCAAATAAAATGAATAGTAGATTACCATTCTCCCTCTTAAGAGCTAGAAGATCACTTCTCCATTTCTCCATTTTTTTAGTTATTAGCGAATACAATTTCATACCTTCTTGGATGAAAGGTATCGCATCAATTACAAGCTTCTCCACCCATTTATCCATTACCAAACTAACACTTTGAGCCCTTTTGATTTGCTTCAGTTCATTAGAATATATTCCATCAATATGAACTGACATGGTATGCTCAAAGTTTTTATCCCCCTCATGTAGAACATATTGAATAAAAGAGACCAAAGAGTTTACCTGTCTTAGCAACTCCAAATTATTTTTTTCTTCCATCTTTATCCTCTGAGTTGGGGCATCGATAGAAGTGGTGGCATGGTAAATGTCTCCTTCTGAAGTGGGTAGACCCATGCCAATTCTTCTCAAGGTAAAACATCTCTTTGTGACTTCATGCTCATTCTTTTCACCAATAGGATCCACAATTTTTAGGAACCTTCGGTCAGTCAAAGAATCGATCACCACCTTGGACATTTATTTGGCTTACAGGTTCCTTGTAAATATTTGGTAACGATGTCTACTTCTATTTCAACCATATCCATGCATCTCTTTTTCTTTTCAACAGTCTCCTTGACCCAAGGGGAGGAGGTAGTCACAGTGGAATCGTAAGCATTGATGATAGAATTACTTGGTGGGGGGGCACTAAATTGGGAAAGACAAGGGTCGCCAAGAACATTAAATTTAACATTATCAAAAATGGAATTGGAAATGTCATCTCCGCTGATCTGGTGGAAGATGAGAGTATGAATTTCTTGAGTACCACCATTGGTAGATGACAAATTAGTAGTAGTAGGGGAGGACGGGGTAGAAACTTTTTTATTAGCGATTTTCCTCAGAGAGGATGAGGTGCTCATTCTACACTTCGATTTAAACATTTCTTCTTTCTTTGGTTCTTTACCATCTCTGCCTGACTAAGAAGCTTCCTCTGAGGGTGTAGATAATGAAGTGACAGGAGTGTTGGAAGGATTGAGGTCCTGTAACACATTATGCTCTAGCACTTGTAGAAATTTTAGGGGCTAAAGACCCAGTGCATTCTCTGACTTTATTCGCAATCTATCTTTTGGTTCTTTTTACCACATGGGCAGTTCTCTTCTCCACATCCATGTCACCTCTATTATGCCAGGTCAGCAGTTACGTGGCAAAGAGGGTAACATTCTGATATTTTTATCAATGAAATCTGAGTCATCATCGGTTAATTCATTAGGTATGAGGATAGGTAAGTCAAACTTTTTAACATGTTTTAAGGTCATCCTCATAAGATCTCTTTTTTGCACCTCCCTTATATCCGCACAGTCTTCCAAATAATTGTCTATATGAGGTTGATGTATATAAGACTTAGCCCCATGAAAGTTATTGTGCACATAATTTTTACTGTTGAAGGAAACCTTTGGGGGTATGGACTAGAATTTATACTTAGAGAGAAGTTTTTCTGCGGTGGCTGCAACGTCAAAACTCTTACAAGTAAAAATAAATAAGGACACTAGAAAATAATAACCTTTCTTCTTCATCTTAGTAACATATTTAGCATTGACCCCTTTAATCTATCTACAAATCTCCTGGAGTATACAATAACTAGACACATACCTGGGTAGTTTGGGGTTTGATTAAATCCTTCAATTTTGAGATAAGAAAAATTGTCAGACTGGATGAAAAGGCTATCATAACACATGATAAGTGTGACATCTTCATAAGAGATCCTCCTTTCCAATAACCCTTTCAATTTCCTTTATCACCACCTACAAGGAAGAACCATTGACATTATAAAATTCATCCATCCCAACATGCTTTTGTAACTAAAGGAAAGCTTCAAACATTTGGAAAGATTTCTTTATATTCTCTAATTTGACATCATTAATTTGAAAAAACACAGTGAATACCTCATAGGTAGATACCAAGCCCTTGTTCAATAGTAAAAAGATACCATAAATAGATCATACATACAAGCAACATCACAAGTGGGGGAATGGGAAAATTGTGTCGTATATCTTAGAAACACTTCAACTCACATGCAATTTAAAGAAAGCTGAAATGGCATGTAGTGGATTGAATTTTTTTTATTAATTAGTTAAATAAGAAATGAGGCTAAATCACAATACTAATCTTTAATTTAATTAATAAATGGGAAAAATTATCTAATGAGATAATATTAGAGTTGTCTTTACATCTTATATGTTTCCCTTGGATTGACCAATTTCACATTACTATAAACTTCAATTGCTTTTCTGAAACAAGTGCCATGTAATTAGTTATAATTATAATTATATATGTAAATTTAATTTTTTTTATATTAGATATAAGGGGATGAAAAACATGATAGCACCAGTTCAATTACAACAGAGAGTTCAAAAGAAGAGGCCCAACCTCACAAAAAGAGATACATCGAAATGTACAAGTTAACGAAGTTTAAATACAGTGATAGTAGATCAAAAGATAACTAGTGCAAGATATCATTGTGGGTGTCAACCCAGGCACTCCATCCCATAGAGCCCTCCATCCACACAATATTTTTATTCTCCTGAATTTTTGACAGCATGAAGTTTTGGTCCTTTTTTGACTTGATGTTCTTTTTAATTTCCTGGTTGAGCTTCTTGAAGGTCCTCTCAAACATCTGAAGATCATCTATATTCCTTCTCCAATCGTAACCATTCTTCAATTCATAAACGAAGAAGGTGGCATAGCCATTCTTCAGGAACCTTTTAAGATTTTCCTTGTCCATCATCAAAGTAGTGTCAACCTGCAAGAAAATTTTGAAATGAGTGAGTTTTCGAAAAGACTCAGTAAGAACTCTGGGGTTGTTCTGATACCTTTCCTCGTTCCTGCACTTCCAAATCTGCCAAATAATATTAGAAGAGAGAATATTCCAAAAGAGATTAGAATATTTTTTAAGACCATTAATATTTCTAGTGATAATTTCTAGGATATTCACATTTATTGGATAAGTAATACCAAACATATTCCAAATTTCCTTAGCAAAAATGCAATAAAAAAGAATGTGTCTACCAGACTCAGGAAGTCTACATAAGCTGCAGTACTCATTCTGGGGAGTATCTTTTATAATCGGTAGTCTGTCAAGAATAACCAGCCATTTAAAGCATTTAATTTTAGGTTCAATGGTACCTTTCCATAAAATATCAAAATACTTTTTTCAAGATCCATTATCAAGGGAGGAGTACCAAATAGAGTTCACATGGTCAATGATGGTCTCATTATACCCAATAACATTGTATATATTTTTAGCTTTGATTTTGGATATAACAACCCCATTAGGCCATTTACAATTTAAGAATCTGTAAGAGTCTAAAAGACAGGTAGTAGGAAGGAACTTAGAAGCTTTAAGAATCATATTATATGTCTTTTTCTGAGAGGCTGGGATATCAAAACTGTTCCTAAGATCATTCCAACTAATAATCTTATCATGCTCAAAAAGATCAGCCACCTGAGAGATGCCCATTTTATTCCAGTTCCTAACAGAGCACCCTTCGGAGAGGGCGAGGGATTTTCCTGACAAGTGAAGGTTCCACACGATGGGTCTTTCACCATATAGATCCTTATCATCATGGAATTCCTTGTTGGTAATATGCTTCTTGACTTGATCCCAGGCTTTCCATATGGATCTAAAAACAACAAAGCCTTGAACAACAATAGGAAAGTCTCCAATAATCAAATCACTAAAAGGAAGATTCTTCCAATTTAGCATGTTTAGGGAAGCCTCTTTCAATGTTATGCCTAACAAGAACCTTCCAAGGATCATAACCATCCATAGAATGAAAAATCCATTTGGTAGCAAGGGCCACCCCTTGGAGTTTAAGATCCTTCAATCCCAAACCCCCAAGGAGTTTATTAGTATGGCACTAGGCCCATTTAACAACGTGTATCTTTTTATTACCTTTTCCATCAGACCAAAGAAAATTCCTAACAACTTTTTGAATTTCCAAGATTTGGTAGTTATTGAACATCTAGGCAGAGGAATAGTAGATATTATAGGAGGAAAGAATTTTTTGACAGACTTGAAACCTGTTGGCTAAGGACAAGGATCTATTATGCCATTTATCAAGCTTCTTGGTAATCTTATCTTTAATCCAAAACCACATATCTTTGAGGGAGGGCTCAATAGAAAAGGGAATTCCAAGATATTTAAAAAAAAATTTGGGGGCCTCCCCATTGAAAGTTATATTTCTTAAACCAATCAGGGGGTCGATCCTCCATGCCAAGACATATGGATTTGGATTGAGATAAACAAGCACCAGAGATAGTGAAAAAATAGTTAAGCTTATTTTGTAAAGCTTCAAAGTTGTCAGCATTGGAATCAAAGAAAATGGAAGTATCATCAGTAAACTGGCAGTTGATAAGCTCATCATTATTGGGGAGAGAGATACCTTTAATAGCAGGGGACATAGAATTATCTCTAAGAATGTAGTATAAAGCTTCCAAGGCAATAAAAAAAAGGGCAGGGGCCAAAGGGCATCCTTGTCTGATGGATCTACCTAGGGGGAAAGGATCAGAAAGAGAGCCATTAACATCTGCCTAGGCAAAAGCGTCATTAAGCATCACATGAACTGAGTTGCAGAAGGTACTAGGAAAACCAAAAGACTCAATCATCATGGAGATAAAGCTACATTCCCCTATGTCATAAGCTTTTTCAAAGTCTAGGAGAAACATGGCAGAGTTTTGCTGAGAGTCATTATCCCAATTCATGGCTTCCCAGCTGGTGATAAGATTTTCAAGGATGTATCTACCCTTAATGAAACTAGTCTAGGTAGCACAAATAAATTTAGGCAAGATATTCACAAGTCTCAAGGCTAGAATCTTGGCTAAAATCTTATAAGAAATATTGAGGAGAGTTATAGGTCTCCAGTTCTTAATGAGAGCTTTGTCCCCATCTTTGGGAATAAGCTTAATGATTCCTCTATAGATAGTAGTAGCAAGGGAGCCAATGGAAAGGGCTTCCACATATATATTTTGAAGATCCTTGCATATCCAATCAATGTTGGCTTTGTAAAATTCCACAGGGAGGCCATCCGGCCCAGGGGCCTTGTCATTATGAAGAGAGTTAATAGCCTTTTCAATTTTTTCCAAAGAGATGTCCTTAGACAACAGGTCAGCATCAACACTAGATAACTTATTAGGGATAAGAGGTTTGCATTTGTTTCTAAGGTCAACAGCCTCCTCCGAGTCCTCAGAGGTGAAGAGGTTTTTGTTTTACTCAAAAAAATCCTTTTTAATGTTCTTCAGTTTAGTAATGTCTTGATTGTTCACTAAAATCCTTTCAATAGTTTCATTCGACTGTTTATGTTTTATAAGGTTAAAGAAAAATTTAGAGCCGTGGACACCATATTGAAGCCAATGAGCCCGGACCTAATCTTCGCGCATCTAATCTTAATTTTTTGATGCTTCCTAAGAGATTCTTTAGTAGAGATCATATGAGAGATAAGATCGCCATTCGAGGGATTGACTTGGATGTTGGTTTCAGCTTTCTGAAGATTAGTGGAGAGATGTTTTTCAGTGAATCTATAATCTTTGGCTTTTTTTTGGCCAATGGTTCTTAAAAGGTTCTGCCAGGCAGGCAAGTTTTTATTCCATCTATCCGCATGGGAGGAGGTGGGGTAGTTGCAGTTGTTAATATGACAGATGATGTGGATGGCAGCCAGAACGTCTTCATCATTGAGGAGACAAGTATTCAGGATAAACTTATGGTTGGAGCTCCTAGATTGCAAAGGGGAGTTGTTGATGCTAATACAAGAGGATATGGGGTGGTGATAGGATAGGGAAGTTGAGGTAACAAGGACAAAGTTCTCATGGTTATTAGGAAGGAAAGAAAAAAAATTCTTGTTACCATAAAAATGATCAAGTTTAGAGTAAATTTTGGAGGAGCCTTGTTGAAAATTGAACCAAGTGTGCCATAACCCTGGATTAGTGACCTTATTAACAGCAAGGGGATCGAAGAGATGTTTGGAATTCTTCATCCTATTCCAATGAAGTTTTTCTTGGTCCTTCCAAGCAAACGGGAGACCCCCTAACTTGTCTTCCTAGGATTCAACCATGTTGAAGTTCCCTCCAACAAACCAGGGGATATTTGGGAGAGCCGCCAGCGAATCCCAAAGACTCGATCTCTCCTTATGGTCATTTGAGACATAGATAAAGCATATGCCAAAGACAGAATTGTTATAATTAATGGTGATCCAAACAACTCTTTGGCAGGGAGAAAGGCCATTTCTAGTTATATAACTTCCCCATTTGGGATTAACAAGTAATGCAGTGCCAACCCTACCTCTAGGGTGCGCGGTATTATATTTAAGTGCATCCTTCCAGATGAAACTAAGATTGGAATCAAGCATGAAGCCAACAAATTTTATTTCTTGTAACATTAGAAAAGTCATAGATTTATAAGTATCAATGAAATGCTTAATGAAAAACTTCCTATCCAAGGATTCAAGACCCCTAACATTCCAGGAGATACAGTTCATGAGGAAACATGTGATAGGGAAGGGCACTGGTTTGAAGCCCCTTCATTAGGGGACAAAGCAACAGGAGAGACATCTACATTCTTTTTTCCAAATGAGCTCTTATTTTTGGATCTTAGAGGCCTCCCTCGTCGTTTAGTTGAATGGAGGTCACCTTTGAATTCATCATCATTGTCAGAAACCGCAGGGGATTGGGAATCCACATCCATGGAGTGCTTTAAATGGTAGGGTATGGGTATGGAGTCAAAATGGGAATTAGCTGCAAGGATAACCTCAAGCGAGAAGTCATCACTAATCGCTTTGAAAACCTTGTGTGGGAGCTCTCGAGCAGGTCTAGAGCTGGTGCATTTGTCAAAGGGGCCAATGTTGATGTTATCCGAGAGAGGTGAATTAAATTGGGGTCGTTGCGAAATGGGATCATGTGAGCTGGAGGAGAGCAAATGTTTAGTAGGCAGGGGATTAACTAGAGATGTGTTATCAATTTTAGGGGTTCTTCTTCTACTTTTTTTGGTAACAGTTTGGAAGCCATCATTTTGGGTCATGTTATCAACCGAAGCAGAAATGACCGAGAAGGAGACCGGTGATGGGATAGCAGGGCATGACGGAGAGTTGGGTTTCAAGTCAAGGAAGGGATTAGAGGGCGCCTCAATCTTAGGGTCTTTATTAATCGAAGATATCACAGTAGGGTTAGTTGCAGAAGAGGTGTTAATAGGAGGTGAGGATTTAATAGGGGCGGGTTTTTTTTAGGATGGGGCAATCTCTCCTTAGGTGCCCTTCTTTTTGACACAAGAAACAATCGTTCAAACCTCCAAGGATTTCAATGGGACAGGCGTAGATTTCCTCAGAGATATTAATGCACAAATCGAGCAGAATTTCTTTAATGGGATTCAGCGATATAAGAACCCTAGCATCCATATGAGGCACTGATCTAACTGTGTCATCCATGCGAATGAATTTCCCCAGGGGTTCAAGTAATTGAGGGATAAATCACCACAAGAAAGGAGGAATATGTTTAACAAGAATGCATCAAGGGGCTAAGAGGGCAAGGACTTCCTCATGAACGACCTCAGGAGACCAAGCTAGGGCACGGAAGGAGGTAGATCCAATAGTCCAGTATTTTTTTTGAGAACTTCGACTTGGGATTCATTGTTAGCAAAGAAGATCACATATAAACCCTTCTGAATTTGCCTATAAAATGATATATGAAAACCAAGCTTTAAATTCCAAAAATTATGAAACCAGTCATCCAAAAATTTCTGTGGAGGGCATTTTTCGATTTCAATAGTAGAGAAAAAAATAGTAGTATTTCTTAACCTATTCTTTTCCTTTATAATTTTAGCAAGTATTTCAGGATTGGGTGCAACAAAGAAAGGAATCAGAATAGCCTCAGAGTTCTTACCGGGAATGGAGGCGCCATGCTCAGTAGCCAAGCTAAACATTGCGTTCGCATCAATGGCAGTGCTAGAGTTAGCAACCACCTCGGAGAAAGATTTAGGTTTAGCAGAAAGAATAGGGTTAGGTTTAATAACTTTGACATTGTTTCCTGAGTGTTTAGACGTGATTGCAGAGGGGATGTGGGGTACGACCTCTGTCGAATGGCAGAGGGAGGAAGAAGATAGAATATTCATATTAGAAGCATTAAAGGAGGAGAAAGGAACGCTCACACTTGTTACATTATTTCCGTTAGAGAATCTCAGTTGTCGCCTGCCGTCTTGGGAAACACTGTCATTTTTTGCCACCTTTTTCAGTATTCGCTTGCATCCCCTTTAAAATCATCACACCTGTAAATTTAATTTGACTTTTATTATAAATATTAAATATATTTTACTTAATAGTTATTTAAGAAAAATAAAATTATTATAGATTAAAAATTAAATATGAAACTTTGTATAAAATATTAAAAATAATATGTAATAAGTTATGTTGTATATATTATAGTTTCATTTCTATAGTTATAATTGTAAAAATTTAAAATAGAATTATAAATTTAAATGTAAGGTGGAATTTAAATAATAAATAAAGGCTAAAATTATATAATATTGGATGATATAGTATTTTATATTATATATATTATATATTAGAAATTATAATAATTATTTATTATTTATAATATATATTAAAATTATAATATAGTAAATTTTTTAGAATATATAATAGTTTTATATTATATTATTGTTCAAATATATTGAAATTGAATTTTGTAATAAAATTAACATGTTTATAGTAATAAAATATAAAATATATATGCGAAAAATAATAAAATTGTTTGAAAAAAGGGTTATAACACTATGATTGGTTGATTGGTGCAAAAATAAATTATAGGTTTTTAAAATTTAATATCATTTATCATGTTGAAAATAATCTACATAAATATTTGTATATTTATTATATAAAGTATATGTTAAATACGTTTTATATTTTTTAATTCTATTTACTCAATAAGGTGAAAAGAAATTAGAATTTACCAAACTTATTAGCCAATAAGCGTGAAGAAAAATAAATTTCATCATTTTATAACTTAAATATATTGAATTGTAATTGGTTGAAAATGTCCTTTATTCTAATAATTGTTTTCATATATAATTCATTAAAAGAATATATAAATTTTTTTAATAATTTTTTATGATTTATTAGTTTATTAATAATATTGTATAAGTTTTTTAACAATCATATTTTTTATTATGAAATTAGTCATATTCTTTACTAAACTGTATTTATTGAGAACCTCTTCATACCTATATTTTTGTAGGCTCCTTTACAATTTTATTTATCAATTTTTTATAAACTCCTTCACAATTAATTATCTCTTCCTACTAGCACAATAAGAAAGTTTTAAGATTTTTTTTAACAAGCTTTTAGCAATCTTATACAACATAAAAGTGTCATTTGAACTCCATTCTTATGTCTATATCAATGTTTTCACGTGTTGTCTTATATTCACCAATCCCAAAGCAATTTGGGAATGACGTTCCTCTTGACATCATTGCTTTGAAATCTTTATTTTAAAATACATACCTACCTATATTATAAAAATCTTTATTTTCGTCCTATGTTGGAAAGATTTATTTAAAATCTCCAATTTGACAAAATACAATGAATACAACCTACAATTTTACCAAGTCTTTGATAAATATTGGAAAGATATCTTTAAAATAAGATATAACCACAAAAAAGATCCAACAACTTGATAGCCACAACATAGAAGTGGGGGCAATTGGAAAAATGTGACCTTTGACATTAACCTTAGACCCAAGTCATTCAATGCATTACTATAAGCTTCAACTGCCCTTTTAAATTGGAAATTTTGATTGGTTTGGCAAAGATGGTTGTAAAACTTCTATTCACACTATCATATCTTTTGGAGCATCTCATTTTCATCACTACATGTGGGATTATATTTTATTGTTGTCTTCTATATAATAATTTATGATATTTAATTTAATAATATTTAGTTTTGAGATGAATTAAATAAAAGAGTATATAAAATGTTTTTAATAATTATTTTTATAATTTGTCGATTTATTATTACTTAGATCTTGTATAAATTTTTTATAATCATAATTTTGAGAAAAAAAATTAGTCACCTTCTTTATAGATTTATTCAAATCTTATTAATTGCATGCTCCTTCATAATTATATTTGTTGTAGGTTTCTTCACAATTGTATTTGCAAGCCTCTTCAATTTTGTGCAAACTCTTTCTAGGCGCAAATTTCAAATTCCTAGTAGTTAATATAATTAAATAGTAGTTTATTTCTATTTTAAATTACATGAAATTTTGTGTACTTGTGAAATCAGAGATCCATTATGAAGAGCAAGTATATAGTCTATATTCATGTCTATATCATTTTTACTAATACTTTTTATTAAATTTATTTTTGATTGCTTGTTTAATTTGGTATGCATGATTCATACTAGCTCACCAAAAAATAAAAGTGGACACAAAATGTAAGGGTGAAAAATGAATACAAGTGACATGCTTTTACATAAAAAGAATGACAATTGAGAATTGGCTTGATTGAAAATAACTTCACATGTCTTGAGGGTTCAAACCTACTTTGTAGATACCACATTCTCTAAATTCACTCACACTACAAATTTAAAACTTGGCTTATATCCACATTTGTAGAATCGGCCCTAGATTTTTTGATACAATATTAGACATATAAGATTTGAAAAAATATATTTGTAGTTAACTATCAATTGTCAACTTAAGCATGAAATATTCAAATTTATGTATTGGGGAATACAATTAAAGCACAAACCTTAAATTTGTTTAAAACATCATAAAATAATTCTATTTGTATCACTATGATCTAAAATTACATCATCATATGAATACATACATCATTGAAAACATTATATGCATTTAAATGATTTTTTAAATTATATTCTATCTTATATAAAATATTAAATTGATCTAAAAAATAGGACAAATAAATAAATACTTCCCAACATATTAAAATAACCTAAATGTAAAAGTCTATTAACTAATTCATATATATATATATGAGTTAATTAAGTTATGATAGATTATTTGTACCGAGTATATATAAATTGAGTTGTAAACATAAATATCCAATCATAAAATTAGATCTCGGGCCAATTGGTTGCAGTTCGGTGACAGGGGTTCCAAATTCTTCTTCAATCTTTTGAAGCATAAACAGACTAATGAATCTATTGATAGAATTGTTGTTGATAATTAGGATATCACCAGCCCTGATTTGATAAAGGAAGCCTTTGCAAAATACTACCAGAATCTCTTCACTTCTGAGGATTCTGTGGAAGCTAATAACATTAGAAGACAATGTCTCTCCATTATTCCTAAAAAGATCACTGATCATGATGCTGGTATCCTCTCTGCCGAGATCACCTTGGGGGAAATCGAGAAGGAAATCCTCTCCCTCCAAAAAGACAAGGCCCCCGGGCCCGATGGGTTGCCTGCTGAATTCTATAAAACTAACATTGGTTGGATCTGCCATGAACTTCTCAAAGTTTATTCTGATGCATTAGAAAGAGGTTCTTTAGGTAAAAACATCAATAGAGGTATCATCAAACTTATCCCCAAAGAGGGCGATAAAGCCCTTATTAAAAATTGGAGGCCGATAACTCTTCTTAATGTGTCCTATAAAATCTTAGCCAAAATCCTTGCGCTTAGACTTCAGGATATCCTCCCTAAGATTATTAATTCAA